>WTSP01022545.1:0-32676 GCA_025331215.1 Actenoides lindsayi
TTTATTTTATTTTATTTTATTTTATTTTATTTTATTTTATTTTATTTTATTTTATTTTATTTTATTTTATTTTATACTGAGTTATTTTTAAAAGGAATGTAGAAGGACTGGTGTTCTTACCAGAAACAAAGCTACAGCAGTCCCCAGGATGAAGCCTGCGATCACATCTGAACAGTGGTTTCGATACTCAGAAACTCGATTTAGCCCGGTGAGGAATGCAGCACACAGGGTACCCAGACACAGCACAGGTTTGGCTAGCCTGCTACTCTTTGTTTTAATTGTGCTTGTGATATACATCTGAAACAAAGGGCAAGCCAAAAATGAAAAGGAGTTCTGCTGGAAATGCATCTTTTTTCCACCCGGACAAAACCTAAATCAGAAAGGTTGTGACAAAACCTGTGATTCATTGAATAAAAAAACAAAATAAGCATTAGGAAATGGTGGAAGAGGTTTAAGGCAGTTCAGAGAATGCTTTTAATAACTGTTAAATGATGTTTCAGCATATCAAATATCCCATCTACTCTATTTACACACCAGAATTTTTCTGAGTTGGTATGTACAGGCTTGGTTTTACTGACTTCCTAACTTATGCAAGTACTTGCTCATATGCTTGCAAACATGCTCTCTGTATGTACATGACTCAATGCTTGCAAAGGGAGTCAAGAATTTATGCTTATACTCCTGGAGAAAGTGTAATATGCATATGACAGAGTGCCTAGCATCCATATGAACTAGCTGCTCCAGTTTCCTAAGTGTTGTTAAGTTTACGAAACAGAGAATGTGAAGAAATATCATTGCAGACACAGAATATGAGAGAGGTTTCTTCCAAAACAAAGGTCACTCTGAAAATATAATTCCAGAGCATGAAATTTCACTGTGATCTGAGTATTTTTAATGAACCTCACATATTTTTGGTAATTTGTATTTTATTTTAAATGCATTTTGACAGAGCAAGTAAAACCATGTGCATCATAATTAGCAGCCAGTCATTACTTTCAGAGTCACAAAATGACTACAAGCAAACCAAACCTGATGGCAAAAAAATTCAATAGAATCCTTTTCAGCAAGGAACTATGTATCCCTGAATGATTTCCAAAGCTTTGGTAAGTAAAGGAAATACATCAAACATGGTTGCCAGAAGTGTTTCCACATGACATGCTGCCTCCCATACATGAAACAGAATCAGGAAGATATATTTGAAAAATTAATGTGATTCTTATTATTAATCAGCTGATAAATTAACCTGAATCACAGAACATAGATCTTAATCCAGTGAAAGTACAAACACCTATTCTGCCAGGGAATGGAAAGATTACAAACCATAGAATTGTCTTCTCTAGTGTTAAATATCAAAAGATGGCATGCTATTTGTGAACAAAAAATATTTTCTCTTGTAAAAACAGTAAAATCACCAAAGCTGGAAATATTTCCTTTCTTGACCCTTTTTCAGTTGTCAGAAATGAAAATATGGTTTTGATAGTCTCTGAGCAAAAGACTCTCTAGAAGATCCTTATTGTTTCAATCACATCTGCAAGAACACCACATCTGGGATCTCTAATTGTGTTGCCTGCAGGTCACAAATGTCATCCTTCTCTAGGATGACTTCATTTCTGGGAAAGGCACTACTGATCACTTTGCCCCAGGCAGCACTGAAATGAGAATGGGACTCTTCAAGACTGTGGAGCCTCAAGAGCTGTTTTCCTTTGTTGCTGCTGCAGCAGCTAAGAACACCATGCTGGATCACACCACCAGTCTCTGGCCAAGACTACAGTGGCTTGGCTGGGGTGAAGCTGCCTTGGGATTTTCCTGGGCCTGTGCTGTAAGAAGCTTGCAGAGACTTGGCTTGGTGCGTCCAACTGCAACTGCCATCACAGCTTACTTCATACTTCATGAACTGTTTCACAACCATGAGAAATTATTTTACTGCATTTTAATGCCTGTCCCTTTCTTCACGAGCCTGGTATACAGCAGTCACTATGGTCTGGCACATAGTTTTGGGAACAAGAAACAGAAATTATATCCATTTTCAAGGTCACTCTGTTCACTGCCTCTCATATATTCCTTTATTCTGCTGTATTGTGCATAATTTTGACTCCTAACTTTCTCCCTCTCCATATTTCTTTTCCCTTCTCCCTGACTAGGCCATCAAATGTCCCTACTGCTGTCCTCTCACTGGCTCGTGTTAAAAATATTAGTCCTAAACCCATTACAATACATAACTCTAGAAGAAAGGAAGGGATGCAGCAACCACCTCTTGGAAGAGAAAGGGACAGGCCAAAGAAACCGACCAGTGGAAGGTAAATCTGTCTGCCTCTGGACCTGCACCTCAGCATAATGATACTTTTACCTGTTAAGAAACTGCAGTATTAGACTGCTAACAGCTGAGTTTGGCAGATCTCTGCCTGGGGAAGTGAAGTCTTCTGCCCTTCAATGTAGTGCTGAGCACATCCTTTAAAGGTGAATTCAGTTTATGAGCTGGAACATTATGGTGTGTGATAGCTCTGGGAATGGGACTGAGCTACTCGAGAGGTTCCTGCTTTCTTTGTTTTTCCAACCGAATACCTGACTGCAGCACACGCCTAGAAATGACAACCAGCAACTGAGCACTAGGCGGCAATCTTGCCCCAGTCTTTGCTGGTAGGTTGAGCTGCACCTGAAATTAACACCAAAAATAACGTTAAGGTTCTTTTTTGGAAACAATAGGAAAAAACGTCACTGCCACTGTCTGAATAATTATCACCCATCCTTTCACCCTATGCATTTCTTTTAGCAGAAGCCAATTCCGTCGAGCAATAGGGACAGCATTGCTTTCCCGCTCCCCACCGAAGCACTACTGCAGTTTCCAGCATCCAAAGGAAAACCATCATCTCTTTCAAGTCAGAATGCAGTCCTGCTGTGACAGCTGCAAACCCTAGGTACAGAGAACAACCCATGTATGCTTGTTTTCTTACAGGTATGAGATGAAGCTGGATCTTTGGGTTACCCACACAGGAGACTTCTCCTTTATTACAGATGGGAAGTATCTAATGTACTTGAAATTTCACATGTCTCAGCAGGAAAACATAAACTTGTAGTAAAGAGAACATTTTTAGCAATGAGGGTAATTAACCATGCAAACAGATTGCCCAGGGAAATCTGTTAAACCCTCATGGGGATGGTTTAAAACAAGACAAACTGTTTTCCTAGAATGTACGCTCCAGTTCATCCATAAATCACACACAATGAGTTCAGAAATAACTGGGAGAGCTTCTGCATTCTGGTCAGACTTCCTGATGGCTGCAGTTTGATCTTTGTCATCCTAGTTCCTAAAGCCAAGACTCTTACAATGTGTTTACCCTTTCACATAAAGTATGTTTTCGAAGCTTTGTCTAAGAGCCCAAAATCTCACTGAAAGTCACTTACATTTTATTTCTTACACACAGCATATGTTTTTGAAAATTTCCTCACAATGCTATTTGTAGGATAAATTTATTTACAAAACTCTAAGTGTCAAAACCAGTTATTTGATGAGTGGGAGAGGGGGGAAGGAAGTAAATATAAAAAGATGTGAAGAAAACAGAATAAATCGTATTTTAAAAAATACATATGATTTAACTATAGAAATTATCTATTCAGCTTCTTTGCTGTGCACTTATCAGTACACTCAAGCAGTGTATTTAGCAATGTGCAATGCATGATAGTACAGTGTGTAATTCTTCTCCCACCTTTTTCAGACAGATAAAAGCATAATCAAGGAGGCTTTTTTGTTTGCAAGTTTAAAATAGACATACATGTACATACATATTTTTTTATATATATGAAATACATGCATGTGTTTAGAATGTATGTTACATCTCCGATGAAAAAGGTAGAGTGGAAGAAGTCTGTCTTTTCCTTTCAACATAAAAAGAAGAGATTTGTCATAGTTCATAACTGAATAACAAGACTGGAAAATTCTGCGTCCTACGAGATTTACAGACAACTTTTTCCTTTACCATAGAGATTTCTACAGTAAATGAAGCACAGCCTTTGACAGTGATGTGTACTCTAGAACATGATGAACTCTCCTAGATGCTCAATGCAGCTCCTTGAAGTGCCAAGGCCTTGATTTTCATTGATCAGTCTGGTAGGTGTTAATGTAGAAATGGAAGAAATTGTTGGTAGGGTCACAGTGACCTGGGTTGCAGAGGACATTTGCTGTAGTGTTCTCCACTATTCAAAATTTCTCAAATGTTGGAAGTTTCCTGTCTAGATATATTGTATCACTCTAGTCAAGAAGCAACGTACCCAGGCGTAAATGACAGATGCCAGGTTGTGGTCCAGTGTGATGAGGTAGAGTCCCTAGCCAGATGGAAGTGACAGAAAGCATTACTTGTGGATGCTGTGAGGCAAGAGCTTAGCTGAAGAATTCTAAAAGCACTACTGAACAGTCAGTGTAAATGATAAGCTGTATCTTTCAACCACAGAGACCCTGTTGTGACTGTAAAACAATTCTCCTTGCTTTCACTCCAGAGCTAAGCAGGAGGATCATCAAGGATATCTACCTTCTCTCTACAGTAAAATGTCCTTCAGTTGTGCTGGTGAAGTACTTTAATCTTCCATATTCTGGTTGAACACTACCATGTGTTAGATGTCCTTGTCATTGACTCTTGCATGACCTTTCTCAGAAGAGCATGAAGTAACAGTTGTTTAAAGATGATGTAACTAGAATATCCATATTCAAACTACTTTGTTTGTTTGTTTGTTTGTCAGAAATGTTAACGAATTAAGGAGTACTTCCAGCCTATCATTTTCCCTCGGGGAAGGTACATAGAAGCATGTGTTTCTAACTTCACAGCAGTGAGTACTGTGTGCAGTGACTGTCATCTCTTACTGCAATACTTCTGGGAGACAAATAAAACTTAGATGCCACTCAAATTTTTGTGTAAGTGTGGAAGCCAGAGCTGCAGGCTCTTTTCTCTTTCTCCTACTTTAGGCACATAAGATTCATCTCTGCCTGCAAAGATCACAAAAATGATGCTTTGTGTTCTCCTCAGCTTCTTTGGCAGCTGACAAGAGGAAACCTAGTTGATTAAATATAAAACCCCGATTATAAAAAACCCCAAACATAACACAAAGCCAATCCAGGCACAGTGGGAGTACTGTCACGAGCAAACTAATGAACAAATCAGTACAGAGACATCTTTAGAGTATACTCAAGGTTCAGCAATGGGAGAAGACTCCTAGGTCTCAACAGACATCAACAGTATGAAAGACAAGGTCTGTGCTGAATCCATTCTCCTCCCTCATCATGTGCAACCTGTCTTATTTTTTTTGCTCCTTGGCTCAAATCTTCAGCTTTATGCAAAATACAACTATTATTAACCAAATACCCTGTGTTTTATGTTCAGCATCCAACATTATCGTGCCTATTAGAATCAGCAAGGCACTTCTCAAAATATTGTGCAAGCACAATTACTAAGCAAACCAGATCATAACACTGCATTTCTTGTGTAATCTCATGTTATTCCAGGCTGATAGGCAGAGAAAAGACAAGTGACAACACCTTTAGTGCTAGAGGGTGTCTTCATGCAGACAACAAAATTGGACTGCAGACTTTTCTGACCTTGTGGCTCAGAAATAACTCCATGTTCTGGCTCCACCTGGTTATCTTCCTCTGTGGGGAGAAGTGCAGGCTCATTGTGGGTACCCTTCAATGACCAGACCTCAGAAACACTGAACTACTGTGGACTGAAGCAAAGGAATGAAAAGCACTATACCCCTTCAGTTATAGAAATCAGCCTGTTTGTAGAAGACTTGCCTTCCTTGGAAACAAGGGAGTCTGGGCAGAGAAAGTCCATGAAAGGATGTAACTAGCTGAGGGCAGAGCCAGGACCAAGCCTGATGCTGAAGCTACCACCCAAGAGTTTATCATGAAAACAGCTACTACAACAATGCTGAGTTTACTGGGAACATTTCACACATGGTTGCTTTTTGTTCAGAAGTAATTAATGCAAAATGATGTGGGGTTTCCAACCACTACTCAAGAAATCCTGATCAAAGGAGTTACCAATTTCTATCTCTGTCATTATTCACACAATGGTCACTGCAAACAGATGGATATTGAAACAGCAGCAGGTGGCCTCTCCATTTTATAGTAATAATGTGGTATTTTATTCATCTGTTACCAAGATCAGGGTAAAATATTCAGTAAATACCCTGTCATTAACAAGCTTAAGGCTTTTGGCAAATCCTGATGACCTAGTATTGGGGGAAAAGATCTAGTTAAGCCATTTTGAGACCAGAAACTTGGATCTTTATGGCAAAATCATGAAGGCTTTCTACTTTGTGAGTAACCTTCTTGCAAGTAATCATTTTCCACACATTACAGAAACTTTAGCCAGATAACACAAAGGAGCAGCTGATCGGTTTCACTAGACTTTTAAAGACAGACAATTTCCTTCCTCACAGTATAGCAGTGTCAACCTGTCAAGATGTCAGCTGGGGTCCATTTTTCTGTGATAACAGCAAAATTCTGGCACTGACTCTTATTACAGCCTTCTTTACAAGGGGAATTCAGGTCTGAAACAAGGGGAGCAAAATCCAGGCAAGTTTACCTTCCCACTGAAATGGCACAATTTACATTTCAAATGTTCAACAACTCATAGCATGTGAACAAAAGAAATAGTACTGATCCAAGAGCTGTTTAAGCATCAGCTTCATTTTAATGTTCATGAGATGGGCAGGGAGAAGAGGCTGAATGCATACTTAAAGGCCTCTGAGAAAATCAGCAGCAAAGACAGTATTAGGACCTCAAGCCTGCACATTATACAATGCCCCCAAAGCAATGAACATTTGATTTGCTTATACTAGGCTGGGTAAAACAGAGAGAAAGAAGGGGATTTTCCGCTACAGCTGCTAAAGAAAGCTGTCCCCAAAACAACCTATTTTTCTTCAAAAACCCATGATAAGGAAACTGGCCCCATCCAGATGCACAAACAGAAATCTCTCATACAAGTTAACAATCATCACTGGCACTCACCGTGGCATATAAAGCTGAGTAGATGCTCAAAGCAGCATGTTTGGATGGAAAGGATCTCCTTGCCTTTTCAATCACCTCCACATCCCCAGTGCAGATGTTGCCATTGTTTATGAACTGGTGGTGGGCCCGACAGTCGTTTCCAGTGTAGTTGGGTTTACATACAGTCAGGAAGTAGGGAGCCAAGTTGCCAGTAACAACCTGGCCAGCGTTTACAAATATGTCAGTGGCAAAAAGTCCAAATGCAAACACTCCTGTGAGAAAAGGTTAAAAATAATGATTATTCAAACTGTTTTTAAAATAATCCTGTTACCGGAAGGGAAGAGACATAATGAGAAGTAAGGGACCAAACCCTGCAGTAATTACCTGGAAAAAGCCCCTGCTGACTCCAGCAAAGTCCTGTGTCAGAGGCAGGACACAGAAGACTGCATGCTCAACTCTGACAAATACCTAACTCAGCAATTCCAGAAGGACTCAGCAACAGGCTGAAAATGATAAGCAGGTGCCTAAGTACTTTTGTTATTCAAGCTCTGAACAGAAGTGTGAGCTATAGATTTCACTGAAAACTTTGCACCTATACTATGCCTGTAAAGTTTCCACTATGACAAAGGCTCACAGCAGTCAAGTGTCATGCATGTGACATGTTAATAATATTTATGCATTTTACCACAGTTAGGCCAAAGAAATGGTAATATAAGCTGAACCTGGAAGAGCAGTGTAGTGCTGAGACACAGTACTGCACTCATCTTAACAGAACTGTCTATTGTCAAGTACCTTTTGGATTTGGAATATTCACTGTGCTGATGTTGACAATTCAAGATCCCTATCTATCAATATTTGGTAGGTCCCTTAGGAAACATCCTAATGCTTTGTTCTGGAAGGCACTTCCACACACTTGCAGTTCAGCTCATGTCCGTGGGAGCAGACAACAGCAAATGCTATAGCAGGAAGCATTCATTCGAACACAAGAACATTTCCAGGGTTGTGGAGCAACCTTTGCTCAACACTGCAGCTGTCACATCCTCCACTGACTCCTCATGGGTGTTATCAATACCTGCTACAGCTGCTATGAACACATATGAGCATCTTTTATTTCCATGTACTGCCTACATACCAAAGGAACAGAACAGGTGTTCTGAAAGACTACATCAGCTTCTCTTCTCTCCCTTCTTTCACTAAGGGTGGACTAAAGTGTCACAAAAAGTTAGATATTTTTACATATTTACTTTTGGCATGGGAATGTTGAGAGTCATATATTTTCACTTTCTTTGGAAGCAAAAGTCATTTAAATTATAAGTTAGCTGAGATGGCTCTGTATTTCAATATGACCAAGAGCTGGAGCTCCAAGGAAAACATCTTAGGAGAGCTGTGACAAAATCTTAAGAGCTGGCACAACTTCACTGCTTATCTGTACTGGGTTTAAAAAAAAAATGTTGTCTGAGGAACGAAAAATATCAGGGAGTCAGCAATATAATCCAGCAGAAAATGCTTGACATCAAATTAATAAGAATCAAGGACTGTTCTGCAGATAGTGTCACCCACCATGCATCTAACAGAAAGCAGAAGGGCTACAGCTGACAGAGTTATGTCCTCCTAAACACCCAGGGCCTATCTACACAAACAACATTGTACAAGCAGAAACAAAATAAATCCCATAACTAAAAATGGATTCATTCTAGGAGTGTCAGGTGAAGCTTACCAGTGCAACTCGCTCACAGAGATGGAGTGGTGTGGCTGATAGAGCTGCGCTCTAACAGATTCCTCACTGATGGGAAGAGCCCTCGCCTTGGGTAGCAGCCAGGAGTGGTGGCAGGAGGGCAGAGCCCACCACACTTGCCCAAGGCTAGGAAGCAGCATTATCACACTGAAGGTGATTTTGGGGACTGAGTTTATTACTATTCTTTATAATAGAGTTTATTATTATTCATTATTAAGGAGTTGATGTGTGATCAAGCATTCAAAAAGCCAGTGGTGTTTAAATGAGGAGACAACCTTCCTCTGATACGAGACTGCAAGACTGGCCCGTCTTTCTGCTGGCCTGACAGTCTTCTTCTCATTCATCCTGCTAAGTCTCTGTGTTTAAAAATGAAATGGAGAGAGCACTGGCACTGCTCTTTTATTTCCTTAATCCCTCTGCTAACATTTTAAATCCGTGGTTTGCACAGCCAGCAGGAACTCTTCATCTACATCAGACAGCGCACAAGCAAGTTCAAAGGAAAAAGGCAAGAGGTATCTTTTCAACCTGGTGAAACAGCAAGCTATGCTAAAGATGAATCTCATTTCTTTATACGTCTCTTTGGCCAAATTATTAATTTTGGTTTTTTATCACAGCTCACTTTAAATGGTAACTTTTTGATGTGCTGTTCAAATCACAGGTATACTGCAGTGAGGATTATTATCCAGCCCTTTATAATATTTAGAGGAAATCTAAGAGCCAGGCAGTCTGTCCCATGATCTTTATTGTGTTAAGCATGTACAAGCCAAGAATGGAGGTGTTTCAGAAAAAGCTCATGGGCTTCACAAAGTTATTTCAATCTCTAGACAGTGCACAAGTACAAAGGTGGTCCAGTGTTTTCTCTGAAAAAAAAAAAAAAAAAGAAGTTTCAACACCTTCATTTTCTCAATATTTGGTAGCACTGAAAGTGCTGGCCCAGACTCAAGTGCTAGGGGCTGCAGTACTCTGCAGAACAGCAGAACAAGCCATGATTGAAACGTTTATGATGCTCTGACTGTGATGCATATTGACCATTGTAATTCCCTTCTTACAGTTCTGCCAAACTGCACCTTATGAAAATCATAGCTATGCGCAGCAGTGAACTCATCTGGCAGGAATTTAACCCTTGCAGACTGATTACACATCATGGAGTCTCTGGAGACTTTGAGATAAGGTTGGCTGTAATTGATTTCAAGGCTGTAACACCAGTGAGCCTGGGTAGTGGTGGAGAGTCCCCTGATGGTTTTTATACCTCAGGAATCCATCTGTTCAATGGATTTGTTCAATGACCTACAACAGCTAAGCTAACTGACCAGAGCACAACAATGCAGTGATGTGATTGCCAGGTTTTTAGAGGCAGATAAATCGCTGCTGAAAGGCTTCATGGGTAGGGCAGCTAGCCCTAGCTATTCAGGGTCATACAGCTGAAATCTGTGATATAATGCCACAGAGAAAGAACGGGAAAATATGTACCTCTTCCAGACTCCAATGCTCAGGTGTAATGGGAGGTGATGTCATCCTGCTAAGAAGCAAGCACTTTATCTCACTGTGCTCACTCTGGCCTAGGAAAGCTGAGAGAGAACTTTACTCCAAAGCTTAGCATATGCTGAGAATATATGTAAATAATGCAAGCCACATGGGAAGAAGATCTACAGCCTCTACAGCTGGTTAGTAGCAGAAAGGATGAACATAGGTTACTTTCATTTACATAAAGCCACACCTTCCCCTCATCCACACATGTCGCATAGTCTGACAGCACAAACAGACCTTAAAGAAGGAGCAAAAGCTACTTCTGGAAAGGCCTCCTGACTTTTTTGTTACTGTTCTGTCTCGTAGCTGTGTTTGTGTGTGTCACGAGCAGCCAGAAAGAAGAGGCTAGAAGGCAAACCAGTAAGCAGAATGTAACTGGGAAAGAGACTAACTTCAGCCAGAGATACAGGGTAGGCTACACTCTTTAGCTGCCCCAGAGTTCAAGGGGAAGGAACTGAGGATCAGATTTGAACATATCTCTACCTCCAGTGGGAAAGACTTTAGACAAACTGAATGTGAAATCTAAAAAAAGAACAAACAGGGAAAGCCCTGTTCAAAAATGCTGAGGACAGTAAAGAGGAGCCTTGAATCTTTCCAGCTCCATCTTACCTGAACTAACGCTTGCCTTTGCAGAAGAAGCTAAATCTTCAGCACCTTAAATTTTGAATGCTTCCATTTTAATTTTCCAACTTATACCTCCCCCTAAACCGCTGCCAAAAATTCCTCCAAGCACGTACCCATAAGTTTTGGGCTTCTCACTCACATGCTACACGTTCTCCTACCAAGCTCCCTGTGTGGCTGTTCATCAGTGTTGCCACCTCTAGTTTTGTCTATGGCTTTTGCTAACAGAGACATCTGCCCTGAAGAAGAATCCATCTCTCCTTGCTCACTGTAACCTCAGTACAACCCTGTCTTCTCCCTGCAACTCTTGTTCAAGCTCTCTCTTTCTTCACCCTGAATCTAACATCAGCGTCTGCAGCTGCTTGTTGACTCCATGGAAACTCTCACTATTACAGACATTTAAAATGTTGCTGATTTGAAGCAAAACAACAACAAAGAAAAAAGTAGGAAAAATAAGATAAAATTCAACAAAAAATCCCTGAGAGTTGGAGAAGAGCAGCTGAAAAGACACTGGGAAGAGAGAAGTGAGAAGCCAGTGGGTGCAAATGAGAATGAGGAGATAGGAGGCTTTATTAGAGAAATAACATTAAACCTTTATGTAAAATGCCAAAAGAAACAATGCCTTGAAGAGGTCATGAGACATCAGAAGCTATGCTCTTTGGTAACATATCATCATGTCTTCTACCAAGTGCATTTATTTAGGCACTCCTGTCTCTCTCAGAGCCTAGTCAATTATCTAAATTTGCCACACTCAATTTGCTTGGAAAATGTTTGTATTACACATGCACACGCATATGCACACTCCTCTAACCCCTTTTCCATCCCTATGTTTTTTGAAGATTAGAGTTTCAGTGGAGGGAGTCCGTGGAAGGACTTATGGCTCTATGGAAATGCTCAGACGATCTATGAAGGTTTTGCTCTAATGGTCCTGTGTGTCCAATAAAGTCACACATTTATAGTTCTGTGACTCAGTCTCTGCTAAACCATCCTTCATCACTATATCTTAAAGGGTGTTGTTAAAGGAGATCTGTATCATTAATCCATCTTACAACTGGAAAAATGGAGTTTACAGAGAAATTTCTTTAGTCTGTTGCCATGGCATCGGGAACAGGCTCAACAGCAAGTTTCTGAGTACTCATAATCTGATCCCAGGACTGGATTTGATCTCACAGTGAAGACCCTACAGAGCTCACTGCTCCAGGCACCTACTGCCTCTTGGGCCTGCCTGCTTCACCTGTGAGTGTCCTGCGTGGATACTATTCCCTCAAGGTATAAGAAGGAAGACAATGGTCTAAGCACACAAGAAAAAATTAATTTCCCAAGAATTCTGTAGCATTAAGACTCCTCCCCACAGACACACAGAATTTCCTTCTTCCTTGCTATCAGTTTTCATCTAGACATCAGCCAGCTCAGAACCTGGCATTAAAGGGAAGAGTAAGTTTGATTTGTCCCCAACACAGTGACCTGTTTCTCACTGTGGAGGTTCTTCAGTGATAAGAAGGGAAAGCTGCAGTAGTTTAAGCTGCTGCAGCAGTTTAGGATAGAGGCAGCACACCCAAATACTGCTTAAGCCCTGCTGAAAGGCAGCCAGTTAATAACAGAATGTGCATTGTTTCACAGTGAACTTCAGATACAAGGCAGACAGAAGGGTAAGGTCAGGCAAACTATGTCCTGCAGCTGCCTAGGGAATTGACATCAGAGTTCTGGGGTATATCTATCCTATTACAATAAACTCAATGTGTGCATAAATCTTGTAAACCTTTATTTGCTGAACTAAAGCCTTAATTTGCTGAAATAAAGCCCTAATTTCATTATTTAGCTGCCCACTGTGAGGTGTCACCATGCTTTAAATTAAGCTGTCAGCAGAAGCTGATGTGCACCATTTGTTAGCTGCAAATTATGCAGGTCCAAAGTAAAAGCCACTGGTAACAAATTCATGAAGTACTTTGCATTTCTAAATACCTGAACTGGAGAGAGGTTCCTTGCATGTTATCAGGGCTCTGCAGGTATACAACTTAAGCACACGGATTATAAGCCTAATATAATGAAATGCAACACAACGGACACTCTAGTCACCCTGCCAAACTGAGTCAGGGAGGTCTGAATCCATGATCCTGGGAGTATGATAGCAGTTCTATATAAAAAGACTAAATCATTGACTGAAACCATTCATTAAATAATGCTAAAATAACTTATAGCCTCTGTTTGCAATACTAATGATGAAGTAGAAGATGGAAACAAATGGAAGATGGCAAGACGTTAACAAAGTATTGAATGGGAAATTACCATAATCCAGGGGGAATAAGAGTATAAAATGTTGTGTGTACTCAAGTTAGGAGATGGCTAGAAAAGGCAGAGGTCCAACAAACAACCACTCTTACCCCCTGATTTCTCAAAGGTTCAGCACATAAACTTAGAATTTTGGCAGCAGAAAAAAAATCCAAACTGCTTTGGAGAGGTGAGGGGAGAAGGGAGAAGAGATAATGTGACTAAAGAATAGCAGTGCAGCACCAATATTTTAGACAGAAAAAAACACTCCAAAGGAATTGCACACCACTTGTTGCACCTGAAAATCTTCAAAATAAAATGTCTGTGGAAGCAGCTATAAAAAGATGAAGAGGAAAATGGAACAAATCGCAACATATATCAAAGTCTGATGTTTCCAAGCTAAGCCAGCTTTTTTTCACTGATAAAGGAATTCATTTTCTAAATCAGGGAACACAGCAAGTTTCACAGTCTAGGCTGCAGAGAAGGACTTGATGTACACTGAAGCAAATTGAGAGGCAGTCCTTCACCACAAAAGCAAATGCCTACTAACATGCAGAATTCATGCCTGGGCCAGGAAGCAATTTTGGTTCTGCTTCCTACAGACAAACAAGCAGGGAAGGATTTAAAGTTCAACATTCAAGCTCACAACTAAACTCAGGAGGGAAGAATCTTAGAAACAGAGAGCTGCTGAGTGCTTGTAGAAAACAAGGAGAGGATAAGCAGAGAGCATAGTAGGCAAGATAAGAAAAATCCAGGAAAAGAAAAGTGGAGCTTTGCCAACATCCCAGAAGAGCTGCAGGTTTTTGGTTTTGCTTAACTTTTTTCTCCATTATCAAAGTACAAAAAAGGACTAAAGTGCGTCATTCTGTATACATGAAGAAAAAGCAAGAGGGGAAAAGGCTCAATTCTAGCAACCAAATGCAAAAGATCCCATGGAGACAGTATGGCAAAGGTGATTATCTTTCCACATCACTAAATGATAATCTATATTTTCCCTTTTAGATTATCTTTCCTTAAAAAATTTAAGTGAATGCTGGTTTGTGTAAAGCACATTTAGACTATTATTCTTAAAAAACCCATCTCTTCCCAGAAATTCTAGTTAGGGAGGGAGGGAGATAAAAGCCTCTTTGCCTTTCCAAAATTTGGGAATAGCAACTCTCAAAAGCACTTCATGATGTGCCTTTCAGGATCAGGAAGTAGTGTTCATTTTTCCTGACACATGAGCACCCAGACCCACTGAAGGATTTTTCTCATCCATTTGAGTAATACCAACTATAATGACTTAAAAGGCAATAATATTCCGAGGAGTTCAATTACTGCTTTTTGCAGGTACTCACTTAAGACGCTTCCTTACACATCTGGATGAAAAGAAATCCTCAGATGTGGATATTCCAATGAATTTATACCAACTTCTTTGCAACAAGCCAGACTGTTTGCTAGGGTATCTTGGAAAACAACCTACTTAATCAGCTCTGTAACCTATGGCCCTCAAGTCTAGTGGGAGAAGACACATGCAAGGAAATCCATGTGTGAGTATCATGTAGTCTCTCCAGAGCCAGGCATCCAGGTAGCCTCTTTTTATAGTAAGCAGCTATATGGAGCTAACTTCCCTGATCACCCAGCACAGGTGACAGCTGCTCTGCCCATGTCACATTTTCAAAATGCAGGTGGAATGTTAATGAATAATGTGTGGTTAATTTTCATTCCTTTTGTAAATTATTTCACACACTTTTCAACAAACTCTACTTCTCTCATTTTACTGTAGAGGCAGGGAGAAGGTTTCAGAAGAAAACAAGCAACAGTAAGTGTAGTTTAAGATGAAACTAACACTTTAATCCATTTCTAGTACCACTAATTTCATTTTTCTCAGGAAAACAAATATAGCTGCAAAGCCACGATTGAATTCTCTAGCAAGGTTCATATCCTACTACTCTCAGAGAGTCCACCCTATCATTACTACCCCCTTCTCTTCCATCAGAACAGAAACAATAGCATGAATGTTTAAAAATAAAGCTAACTATGAGAAAATACATAAAGCAAATGCTTAGTTTCCATTGTCTAAGCTCTTTCAGTACTGTCCCTGTAGGCAGTTTACTGTCCATCAATATATCCTAGAGGTTATGCGAAGTTCAAGGATATATTATTTTTAACCGCATCCCCATGTCTTTTGTTTTCAGCAGCAGCATCACACAGGCCAGGACTGTGTGAACCACAGCTCATTTGTACCCATCCCCAGTGTGGCAGAAGGTAAAAATCCTTTCACTTTCTAAATTCCATGCATAAAGCAGGAGGCACACAAAGAGGAGAGGGAGAAAGAAAACCACGGCTCTCCCTTTTTGCAGTATATATTTGCTGATGGCTACAAACTTCACACAGGTTAAGACTTTCAACTCCATGCTCTGAGCAAGTATCCCTGCCTGCAGCCAGGGCTGCTCTCCATAGACACAACACAACTCTTGCCACAGTCACAGCAGATGTTTTTCTTTCAGATAAAGCTCAACCATTCAGCAGTGACAGGGAAGAAGTGATCCAGATATTTTCAGCTTTTTTTCTTACTGCTTCTTTTAACTCAGGCTGTGAATTCAGACCCAGGTCTCTGTGAGATGCTGTGTGCAAAGATGCTTTACCTCCAAGAGTATACAGGGAGGGAGATGCCATGATGCTGTGTGAGCAAGGCCTCTCTTGGTTAGTGGGGAGCCATATTTACCACTGGCCCATGCCAGCCAAGACAAGACATCCCATCCCATGCATGAACTTGGGATTTCTCATGAATGAGTAAAAAGGAGTACTTCTTACTCTGCTCCTACAAGGAAGTAATGTGAGCAACCAGCCTTCCTTATCTCTAAACACAGAGGGGTGGGGTTTGAGCACCCTTAAATGGCTGTCAATTGGGAAGCCTTCAGAGGACGACCAGATTCCCTGTAAGTGCCACAGTGAAAACTCAAGGTGCACTGCTGTTCCTCTTCCTGCTGCAAAAGAATCATGGGATGGTCCCCTCAGTAAGATCTCATCGGTAATTTTTTCTACCAATTAACAGCATGAAAAAGGCATAGCGGTTTGCAAGCACCGTATAAAGCAACCTCCAAATGGTTTTGTGACAGAACTTCTTCATTCATTTCTCAGCAATTAACTTAATGGAAGCATTAATAAAAAACAAATACAGTGAAAATAAGAACATTATTTTGAAGTAGGCTCTGGGCTTTTTTTACACTGTGCTCAGATGATCATTATGTGGCAGGGCAATAGATGTTAAAATTAGGGCTGAAAAGAAAAATGCCAAATAGATGGGCTGGTGAGGACAAATTTGTAAGTAAAATGGGTAGCTTACACAGACTAGCAATGATGGAATTATTCACATAAGGATTTGATTGGCATAACCTTTCTTAAGGGTCCTGAAGAAGCATTAAGCTCAGAAGAATAGGATATAAACCAGCTCCAGACAGCACGATATGGCACATTTTGAACATTACCTTGCATATCCTGAGGGGGACTATCCCTCTAAGGTGGAAAAAGCTTGCAAGAATTTCACAGCTTAATTGATTTTGTGGTGTAGATTATTAGGATGTTTCATTCGGTTTTGGTACAAAGACCAGCTTGCAGTACTCAAGATGCTTACCTATAAAACGTATTATTCTTCGAAGCAGTGGGTTCAGGTAACAGCACTCTCCAGTCAAAATAGTTTTCTCTTGAATAATTAGGGTTTCTCGGGTTGACTTTATGAAATACATGGATATCTCACCAATAAAAATCTGCCAGGAAAAGGAAAGAAACAGGTTAAAAATGACATGAGCAAACATTAAAACATGGGTGACTGGTTCCAGACCAAAGAAACTATTACACAGCAAGAATACACTTATTCACTTGAGATGAACTGACATAGAAACAGCTCCCAACTAAGAAAGGGATCTGTCATTCTTTCACTCAGTGGCAAGACACAGCAAATATCAGGCCTTCTTAGACTAACTCCTGGGATACAAGGGGCAAAGAGAGCTTTAATGAATACTGTGGATCACAGAAGTTCCCATTTTTACTGTGATTGGCATGGACTTTGTCATGACCTGCTATTAGTTTTTAAAACTTAAAAGTATAGACAATATATACTTCATGGATGGAAGGCTTGTAGACACCCAGGGAAGTGGAAAGTAGTGCTGTGGACTTCCACCTCAACATTTTACCAGCAGACCTCAGCAATATTGGATGCTTCCTGCAGCCTCCACACATTCTCAAGCTGAGATCTGCTCTGCCAGATAGGTTACAGATTGGTTCCTGCCAACTTTGAAAAGAAATTTAGATGAAGGACATCCCTGCAATGGAAATTGATCTGAAGTCACAAAACTTTTGGGGAGATCAGTAAAATTTCTAGACAAATACATTATGTTTGTACTAATGCAGTAAAAAGTGCCAGGGTGTGGGTGCAGCACAGCCAGTTGCCCATACTGTTACATTCTTAGCATGGTCCCTGCCACAGCCTGGCCTAGTGGCAACAGTCTCTCGCAAAATACCTGGGACAAGTCCCACAAGGAAAGCAGCATGAAGACACTGCTATTGACACAGAACGAGTTCAGCCATTTGGCCACAGATTGCAAACGCCAGCAAGCCTGCGTGCTGGAGGATGACTTCTGGCCTGTTTTATTTACTAAATGTCCTGGCTTATACATCAAAAATGAAGTCTCCAGGGATCCACTGATCTTGATATTCACTGTGCTTACGTATATTTCTTTGGGATCAGAATATTCATTCTTTCTGTAAAAATGATAACTGCTTCCCATAGGAGTAGGATTAGTATTTCCTAAGCACTCGGAATGAATTTGAGTCTGTGGCACAGAGGTCTATCTGCCCTAGCTAAATCTGGACAGAACTTGATCATTGACTTTAGAGGCAGCAACAGTCCCCTCACAGAGGGCACTTCTGAAAATACCACCTATCATGTTTTGTCGGAAGGCTTTAGAATTGGAAACTGTGAGCTTTTAGAAAGACAGAGTTTGTAATGAAAGTCTTTAGGAAAAAACAGCCAGTCTGAAGTGGAAGAAACGAGTTTTTAAAGGGGAGCACTCAAAAGAATTAATTGACTACATTATTATAAAGCACACAAGAGGAATCCACAGTGCTAAGGAACAGTTGGAGAAATACATAACAAAAGTGTATGCGTATCTAGAGTTAGTATAAATTTCAAGGAACTAGTCTTAGTTCACTCTGACTGCTGGAATGTTATGTTGTTTCAAGGGCAACAATTTATCCTTATTAAGCCCAATGAGCATCCTTATTGATTATTGACATTCAAGCCAAGTATGCTCAACCTCTTTATAATTCTAAGCGCTGATGGCGAGAGACGTGGAGTTGTAAGATATATGTTGATAATGACATCTGGGGGCAGGAGCCAATCCATGGGAGCCACACTGAAATATTGCCTTCATTCCATTTCAGTCCATCTGCTCTTAACAGAATTGGCAAGCAGTTCAATAAGCTCAGCTCACTAACTATGGGGCTGGGAATTAAGAAAAAGACCATCTGCACTAAAGCAGTTTAGAAGAGACACTCTTTCAAACCGTTTATTATTTGAATTATGATAATGTTCAGAAGTTTGAATTAATGCTTTGGCTCTCTCTCTGCCTGGGCTGTATGTACACATTCAGAGACAATTCACACCCTGAGGAAATTCTACTCTGTGAAGATAGTGGCTCATGGACCTTAAAAACCCCAAACTTTTCAAATAAGAGAGGCCTAGGTATAAAACATATTAATAGTCCACCTTTAACAATACATCCATTTTTAAAGTTCCTTTGCATCAGAAGTTAATGGAATGCTTCAGTTTTCATCTTTATTTCTATAAATTTAGCTATCTGGCATACTGCTAGCAACTGCCAGGTGGACAGATTAGTTCCACTTAGATTTAGGAGTAAATTTTGCCAGGCTATAAATCTGTGCAGTTCCATTCCACTGATTTAAGCAGAGTTATCGCAGATTTCCTATAGCATAACAGATCAAAACGTGAATTCTTAAAGTGAACAGTGCCTTTTGTTTAACATGAGTTTAGGTGTATAGTAATAATGCTGTATTTGTGAGGTGATAGAAGATGATTCAACATAACTGGGCTGTTCTTGTGCCATCTCTGGCACTGAATTTGGTTGCCTGAACTTGAGGATTTTGTTTCCGTGTATGTTTAATGTGGGCTTTAGAAAGCAAACTCTGCTGTTCTCTAAAAATTCAATGGGGGCCTGGGCACTGCTCCTAGCTCTGACAAGTAATCTAGCTGTGCAAAATTGAATGTGATCTGAAGAGTTCCTCAAAGAACTGATTTGGTTTTCCTCCATGCATTTCTGAAGTCAAATAACTCTGATGATTTTGATGATTTAAAACCTGATTATTCTGCATGAGCAGGGTCTGCATGAAGCCAAGTTGTCCAGCTGGCCTCCCAAAATTAATCACTGACACTGTGAAGTACCTTAGCTTCTGCCAGAACAGAATCAGCACCCAGGAATGGGTACAATTCAATTCTAAATGTGAAACCTAAATATAGATACACAGATATGGGTGGAAAAAGCAAACAGGAAGCAAGCTACGTATTTTATTTCTGTTTGAGAAAACAATGCAAGGTTAATGAACTGCTGTATCATACTGGCTTAATGCCAGTATTCTTCTTGCCAGTAGAAGTGGCAAGAAAATTGCACTGGAATTTGGGGACTGAAAGCACATGTGATCTGCAGTCTGAGTTGATGTAGGCAATAGGGAAGCAAAGGTAGTGCCACTGGATCTGATTTTATTCTTGGTTTCCTGAATGCAACAGCACCTCCACTATACTGAGGTTATGTTGCTTGGACCATCTTGCTCACATTCCATTTCATATTACTATTAGATAAAAATACTACAGTGATGCTCCAAAGCCCCAGTATGAATTAGAAATACCTACTCAGCAGTAATTTTTCCTCTGCTGATTTCAACCTGTCCATTCACAAAACTTCTGCAATTTGCCCTGCCTCCCCATTACTGGCAGTCATCAAATACTTACTCCTCATCATTCAGCTCTCAAAAAACTCTGCTGCACATGCTTTATTTGCTTCCTGGCTCTTTCTGAGCAAAGAGCTGGATAAAATGATTCGTCCTGTGTTCCTCTTCAATAGCCTTTTGTCCACAACAGATTGGAAGTGTTAGTGTTTCAACTTGCAAACTGACATTTTCAGACAGTCAAATATCACATATTCACCTTTCAAGTTCTCAGCACAACATGAGCACATAATACTTGCTTCAATCTTTTACAGATTACCAACAGTGTGTTAACTTAATTATCCATTTATTCAATAAAACAATGTAACTATTGCTTTTAGAGGGACATGGAATCCTTTGGGTTTTTTTCTCCTATAACACTTTCTGATAAGCTCACAGTTTCCTTGCCAAATGATTCTTTGCACAGCTGCATTCTAAAAATAGATTGTGGTAAACATCAAGAAGAGCTGTTTCTGTAAGGATAAGCAAAGATAAACTATCCAGGAATGCATCTGGGTTACAACCAAATGGAGGATACAGAAGAGTGGCATCCTAGAGCAGCAGTCCTGTGGGAACTGTGCAGTGGGGTGAGGGTTGGGGGCAACCTTGAACACATATATTCCATTTAGAAGAGTAATTATTAATGGTGCTGACAGCCAAGGATGGATCCAGCTTTAAGACTTTTGCTCCTTCTACAGGTTCTCTCATTTGGCACATTAGCCTTGTACCTCAATTCAGATCCTCCATCAAAGCTGAGAACTGCACTCCTGCTTCACATCCCCTCCACACTTCGGCTTACTTCTCCTCCAGCAGACAAAGCCTTCCTCCTTGGTCATGTTTGTCCATACTCCTGTGCATGCGCCTCCAGTTCCTCCTATGCATAAACTGGCTTGCCACCAGTCACACTGCCCCAATCCCACCACCTTTTTTTTCCCACCTCCCTTCGAAAACTCACTATAGATTCACTACAACTTAGTCAAACTTCTCACTCCTCTTCTTCAAAGAGATGTGGCCTGACTGCCTCCATATGGTCCCACACTGCTGCTGGCAGAGATGTGTTGCTGCTGCATCTTGACAGCCCCACTGCCTCTTCTTCACTCACTCACTCATGTGGGGATGACAAATATGCAAACACAATTTTTCTATTTTTTTCACATTTTCAGCAAACACTGAGGTTGTGTGAAAGTTGCCACAGTCAGTTTTCTTTTCAGCTAGGCAATTCCACACAGATAAAGAGGGAGTAGTGTCAGCCAGGGTGCACAGAAGAGATGCAGGAAGCACAGTTGTGCCCATAGCGTGGTACTGCCTGAAGTGTCCCTGTGAAACAACATCCTTCTGCTGCTTTCCATGAAAAAGTACAGCTGAAGGCATTTCTGATCACAGCAAGACAATGGACATCCCATATTAGGAAGAATGATGTAAAGTGCAGACAGGATCTTTCTGTCTTTTCTACACATTAAATTTACATTCTTCTGATTTCTGGGAGTTTTTAAATCTTTGAACTTGCCTACAGCATCCTTGTGACACAGTCAACCCTTGTTAACACAGCTTTCTACACAGGAATCACATCCAGAGGCATGCTATTGCACATGAAAATCTCTGGCAGCAAACAAAACTGAACTTGGGTCTCAGGATATCATCACTCTCAGGTCTGGGCAAGTTTCAGCAAGTTGTATGACATTTCCCAAATCCTCTATAAAGATATGTATGGCTGCATTTTTAATGTCACAAATAGAAACAACTAAATTATTCAAGTCTGCAGCATTCAAATAGCAGCCAAGGAGAGGAGCAGATAGAAGGAAAACACTGGCTGTGAGACAAGCTATGTGCAGAGCACTCCAAAACAGAGAATATAAGCAGGTGGGGGTTATGGGACTTTCAATCTCAGTTTCAAAATTACTCTCTACAACTCTCCCTGGGAAAAACAGGCCTGTTCTCCAAAAGGTGACCTTCGCAAAGTGCTCCAGCAGGTGTTTCATCAGCACTGGCTTGCACTGGGCCAAAAGCAATTCTGCCCTTTTGCAGTACAGTGTATTTAGGACAGCTGCCTGTGGGTAGTAGGACACTCTTCAGGCTCTATACAGGAACTCAAGTCTCCATTTATCTGTCATTAGTTAAACAGCAGCCACTGTAGTCACTGTCACTACAGAATGCAGAGGCACAGAATCCCACAGTGATTCAGCTGGGAAGGAAGGGGCCCCAGAGGTCTCAAGGCCAGACCCTACTCAAAGCAGGGCCAGCACAAACCATAGCCTTGAGTAGTGGTCTTACGAATGTCTTCAAGATTACAGAAGTCACAGCCTCTAAGGTGGCACTGTTTCAGTGCCAGACTACTGTCATCGTAAAAATAGTTTTCCTAATATTTAATCAGTTTCTTGTGCCCATTGCAGGGCTGCCTCTTGTGCTTTGAAGAGTTTGTCTTCACCTTCTCTACAGTGTCCACTAAGAATATGGCTCATACTGACTTTCACTTAGTGTTGTTAGTTTCTTAATTCCTTACATCTTCCTCACAGCCATTCTTAGTCCCTGAGGGTTGCTGATCTACCATCCTACCTGCTATCTACAGTAGCAGTAGTTGACACAACACAGCTGAGACTCCGTAGTCAAACCTGGGCAGCAAACACTAAGCAACATTCATATGGAGGAAAGACACCTTAGGAGGCAAGCAGTCACTGCAGTTTGCCTTGGCACGCTCTCCAGGACACAGTATTTCTGCTTTGATTGGCAGCCAGGACACTGACCCAAGACTGTCTGGGAGGGCCAAAGTTTTCCCTGATAACGTATCAGTACCATCACTGGTCATGAGGACTAGGGATGAGCTGAGAGTTTTCTCAGACACTCTCTCATCTTTGCCATCACAATCTAGACGGGTCTTCTCTAGCCCACAGGAATCAATGCTTTATTTTGCACAACTGTGAGAGGAGATGAAACAATGTCCTCAGCTGAACATTGCAGAGCCAGCTCACCCATAATCTTCTGAGGACAAAAGCTCAACTGACATTCAATGACTTACTATCTGATTCTTGTTGTTGTTGTTCAATGAAAGAAACAGCAAAGAACAGTTAAAAAGTTGTTTTCCAGAAAATGAAAATTTGTTTCCTTTATTCCAAATCAAAAGGGCTGAAATCCACAATTTGGATTCTAACCTGCTCCAAAAACACAACTGCCTTATCACTGTGCTCAAAAAAACAATGATAAAACTGTCCATATAATTATACTGAAGTTCTAATCAATAGAAAACATTTCCCACAGCTCTGCATTATTCCTCAGAAACTGGTATGTGACCAGGACCATTACAAAGTCCTGGAGACACGGGCAGTAAGAGTGCCTGAAAGTGTTACATCAAACAAACAAAATGTATTTATCTTTTCCAGAATGGTGTGCAAATATCAGAATTACAAACTTTTACACAGGGCAATGGGCATGCCTTTGCCTCACTACTATGTATCCCAGCTTGTCATTCACCACTTCACAAGCTGGATCCTTGGCAAGTCTCAAAAAGAGGGAGACAAGCCACCACTTGCAGAAGACATCTGACAAGCACCAGGAACTCTTCCTCCAGCCTTGCCCTGTGAGGAGCCCCAGCTGTTTCCCATCATTAAAAGGAAGGTGTAGCCAAATGCCCTTGAGTGGAGATCCCCCTCTGGGACCAAGCCAACATGGTGGCCAGCCCTGAAAGCCAGGACCATGCCAGCACCATGTATGGTACATCTCCTTGGAAAAGAGACATATCCTTCCTTGACAGGGAGTATGGGACACTCCAGGCATTGGCACTGATGTCTCTTCTCCACTGCTGCCTAGCTTGCTGTGCTGGCACAGTGGGTAGGAGACTGTAGCAGAGGAGTATGTGCTTTCTGACAGCACCATCACCAGCAAAGCCTAGGGGTTTCTGCCTGAAAAAGCTGGAAGCTACTGTAACATAGATCTGAGCAGCATTAGCTGCTCTTGGTTTTCCTGGCATCTGCTGCTGAGCTGCCACAGGGAAATCAGCCAATAGAGGCAGAAACTCCCTGGCTTCCCTTCTAGAAATAAATCACTGTAATAACATGGCTGCACTAAGCAAAAGTGAAGGAAGCAAGGTGGCAGACAGTATAGGAAAACCATCTAAAAAGAATGATGTTTGTGAAGCTTGGGAGGTAAGTGCAAATTGTAGAGAGAAGTCTGGACAGTTTCCTCCTGCTTCAAATAAATTTGATCAGCACTGTAATTCATCTTCTAATTAATAATCTCACCAGTTCAGTTTGATTGATTCCAACATTATCTGAAAACAAATACTTCTTTGCACAAGTTAATAGAACTGGTCAGTTAACAATTACAAGTAGGCTGCCATTTCCAACCTGGAAACAGAAGAAAAGAAACTGAAGATATGAAAACAGTAGTGGCACTTGCTACCCTGCTTTAAGGAAACAAAGAACGGTGCCCTTGAAGCTTTCTGCTGCTGTTCAGTACTCATTTCAGTGAGCTGGCTCTGCTCCTAAGCCTCACTGCTTCTTTCAGGCAGGCAGACAAATCACAATGGATGGAGCAGTGCAGGCAGCATCTCCGAACTCTGGAGGGATTGTTTAGTACCAGCTGGGGAATTGGATGATTTGCAGTAGCCTCGTAATGGGGAAAAGTAGTCTTGAGAGACACTAACGAATGAAGTGGAAACTATCCCAGAATATTCTTAAGGAAATTGTTTGTGCATTTCAAACGCTGTCTTCATAAAGTTCTCATACTGGAAAAAATTAAAAGAATTATTATTTTTTACCCCCTTCCATCCCATTATTTTGGAATTGACAGTGCATGAAAGTCTGACACTTTCTCCCCGGCTCTGTGTAACATGCTGCTGTGGGACAGGTCACTTTTAAATTCACCAGGCCTGTGATCATGGAATTCAAGCTCTGGTGCTTAAACATTCAAGTTGCTCTTAATTTTTACATCCCCTATCACTGGGAAAACAGCTGAGTAAAATAGCTATGCTGTATTTATCTCCAGAAAAACCTTTGCATACTAAGACCTCCAACTCTGAAAAAATCCCACAACTATTTTCTCTAATTTTGTGCTTCGTTAAGTACCTATAACCACCAAAATAAGTGGCAGTCTGTCTAAAGCTCTGTAAGGTAGAGGTCAGCTATTTAAATGTGCACATATGTTGCTGTAGGCCACCTGAAGCCCAGGACAAAACCAGTTTTTTAAAAGTTGGGAACTTTTGGTCCTTTGAAATGTGGTGGAGACCAAAGTTCTGTACTATTCTTGCAAGGCCACAGGGACAAACAGTCTCCTTCTCACTCCCATTCCCTGGCCCCCAGAGACTGCTGGTAGTTAGAGTACCCAAGTACTTGCCAAGATTGTTAAAGATGGTACATTCCTGGCTGCAAAAATTAGAATGATTTAACCATAGCTTCTACTTTACCGTGAGACAAGCTGAAAGCATTCCTATACTCAGCATGACAACAGGAACTTTAGTAATTGTTCAATAACCAAACACAAACAATGTCAGTACAACTGAAATCAGCCTGAAGAAGGGGAATATCTCAGAAAAAAAAAAAGAAGGCATTAGAAACAACTGTCATGAAGATGAAACCGTACATATCCTATACAGCTCTTTGTGGCACCAGAACCTACAGATAATGAGGTCAGTGCAAACCAGGCAGGATTCCAGGAATCCCCCCCTTTCTACCAGTGCTGACAGCAAAATTTACTAGTCTTAAAGATATATGTTTCAGACGGTAAACCACTAAATCTGAAATAAAATGGCCAGTAGTTTCCATATGTAGGCACAACCTATTACTAGATCTACCATAATCTACTACTTTGCTGCAAAGATGCTAATATCACCATACACAGAAAATTAAAAATGAATAAAGCAGATGAAAGCCTTTGACATATCCTCAGTGGAACACTGGGGAGAAAAATGCATTTCACAGAATGGAGTCAAGCATACATGATTTTAGTTTATTTAACAGTGTCATCATGAGATTCAGGCATTTCCCCTTGCAAGAAACTCTAGTTACCAGAGAGATTATCTGTAGGAGCATTAATGGACTTCTGTAATTCTGATGTATGATGAATAACTAGCCAGTGTGGCAGAAAAAAATGGTTAAACAGAATCAGCAGCATTACTTATTTCAAGAACAACAAATAAAAATGCATAAAAACAGGCTGGTCTCATTTATTTTGCCACTAAAAGTACAGGGAAATGCACATACAGTGGTACCAAACCACAACAGCACTTCTGAGAAGTGTTGTCAGGGAAGAAATAAAATGCATGCATTCACTTTTCCTGTGGCCACTGTCACAGCCAAATAACTGAGACACAAAGATATTCCATTAAGTTCACAAAGATGCTCCCTTTCAGTTTGCAAGCACTGTAACACCTCACAGCTATGCTGAAATCAGGACTTTTGAGTCCTCTCCAGACCTGTGCACACAGGACTGCACTTCAACGCTGCTTGTGTCTCCGATGAGGGAGCATGTCCCGACTCCTAGACTATTTTCCATAGCTCCAGAAACACTGTTAACTAGTATGATTCATTGCTACTGGGTTCCCCCCTTTCTAACAATAATCACATCTCTCATGCCATGAGATTGCCAGGACAGTGTCAATATGCAGGCAACACAGAGAGATCAGATTTGCTACTGTAAATCCTCTTAGCCAAACCAATTTGCTGTCTGAAAGTGAAACAACAAGTGTCTTGCAGAGGAGAAACAAGTAATTATAAGGAGGGACCGGCATTACCATTGACTTAAGTCATTTCTTCACAGCAGAGCCATAGGATGTCAGTGATTTCTCCTAAGAGTGAAGTGCAGAGAGTAAAGCTACAGCTTAACCCATGGTGAATGCACACAAAGCACAGCTGTGTGGGTTCTTTTGCTTGTGGGTGGGGTTTTTTTTGTTGTTGTTGTTTTTTTCTGGGTTTTTTTTGAGAGAGTACAATCATCATAGTATAAATAGAAACAGCTGCACTTGCTCCTTTCACTGAAATCCCTGGGAGACTCCACTGGATCAAAGTCTCTTTCCAGACTGTGGCAGTCTGAATACACAGGCAGCACCCACTCAGGTACCAGATGACAGCTGAGGACATTCACATTCTTGAGCGGTCTGACCAGCAATGCAAGGCAATGCAAGGACAGAGATAAGGGAGACTCAGAGCTCACTTCCAGTCTCATTTTCTAGCTTTCTGTTAAAGATTGCTACTAAAATTCAGTTTGCAGAGTCAGCTACTAGCTGAAGCAGAAGCCTGAAACGAGCCTGTGAGGAAAGGAAAGTCTCTCAGGAAAAGAAGGGAATAAGAAATAAAGAGAAATTACCCCCATAAAAATATTGTGCTGAGCACCACTCAGAAGGATAGAAAAAGATCCCTCTGACATATGCTCTAGTTGAAGATTAGTCTGATAAAAATTAATAATGCATTAAATAATTAAATAAAGTATTAATAATACAATGCAATAATACAAATAATGCAAATAAAGTAGTAAACAATGTGTTAATGCATACTACATTAAAAATGGATAGAAAAATGTTTTCCCAGGAAAGTCTGATCTATTGTCTCTTCGAAGTTTTATGTGGAGACCACAAGCATGGTGCAAAGAGCTCTGTGCTGTCCCTGACCGAATCTTCTCTAGCTGAAGTAGTATAGCTAGTTTGATGGCACAGCATAAGCCAAGAAGCAGCGTTTAATAGCTTATTTCCAGCACTGGATCCCACCATCTAGGGTGATGATTGCACTTCTGGATCCAGGCTAGTATTTCTGCGCAGCTTGCATTGTATGAGATAGTCACACCAGCTCCACACAGCACTAAGCTGAAGGTCTCTTCAGTACCCAAAACCATTACCTGACATCCACTACAGTCTTTCATTCCTTATTTTTAACATGGGCTATGGAAACTGCAAATCCAGCATTGTTCATGTCCTGAAGAATACTCCAGTTCAGCTTTTAATAAATGAGTGGGCCACTGAAAAGAAATAAAATGCTAATCCAGTGGAGCAAAACACAAAAAGTTGGCAGTAAACTTTGCCAGAGCAAGGATTTTAAAAAGAAGATTGCAATAAAGAGCAACGTTCTTATTACCACTTGCCCACCCAATGCCATATCTCTGAATGAAGGGACAAACTTCACATTAAGTTCATTGTTATGGCATTGAGACTTGGTAGTGATGCTCAATCTCCCATTATAAACATGGCCTCTGAAAGTTAATTCCCTAAGCAATGGCACTGTGGCGGGGTAAGGAGGTGGGGGGGTGAAGTTGGAGAAGTGCAGTATTTATTTTTTCATCTGCAAATAATCGCTCACTGCAGAAGAAACTAAAATGAGAGTCTTAATACTCAACTGAGTTTCAGTACAGAAAACAACACTGTTACTGCAGAGGATTTTCATCAACTCATGATGTAAACCCCTACTTGTTTTCAGAAACTGTCCTGTACTAAAAACTATAGCTCTTCTGCAGATCCCTTTCTTATTTCATACCATGTTGTGTCTTACACCGTTTCAGGCATTAAAATTACTGCAGACCAAAATTTCAAATGCACTATGGTACAGAATTCCCCTTTTACAAGTAAATACATTATGTACAACTTCAAAGAACTTTTGAAAGGGATGCAAAGAAAAATTAATATAAGAAAGAAATAGTAAAGATAAAGAAATAAAGAGAAAGAAATAAATCAAAACAAAGTACATAAAAATAGTCTGATAGGAATTTATCAATGTAATTACAAATGCAGCAAATATGTCTATTTGTGAAATTTCGAACTTTCTGCATGGAAAATGGAAAAGGGACAAAGTTTTGTTTACCAGTGACGGTAACAATCTGTTTGGAATTTTATGTCCTCAGCTAATTGCATATTTTAATCCAGTCAGAACAGCTATAATGTATTTTACTGGTTGGATAGTAAAGAAAATCAGGTAAAAGAAGTTAACTGGATATGACTGCCAAAAATAGATTACAAATAAAAAGGAAATAGCATTCATATTTTTCTTTGTATTGAGCATCTTTCTACTCATCTAAGCCTTTTAAAGCTCTTCAACAGTTCTTTTAATATAGCAGCAAATAATCCTGGATATACTGCATGTCCAACCCAGGTTTTACTTCAGCTTTATTCTGTTTTCCGTTTCCAGCAACACATCACCTTTGCATTAGAGCCCCTCTGGAGCCCAGGCAATTCACAACTAATCAGTGAAGTTAGCAAGCTATTGTAAAAGGCTTAACAAGCTTTACCCCTCAATCTTGTGTTGTGATTACTGCAGAATAATTACTTCTGGAGATAATTGATGAAGATCATATTAGGCTAAGGCAAAACAGAGACCCGGCTAAGTGTAAATCAATTACAGCTGAAAGGAGAGGGGACAGTGATATTACAGGACTATTGCTGTTATTTATGGAGCAGTTGTGGAGAATTTAAATAATTTCTTATACTTACAATAGCTGTTGGAGTTGAAGCCAGCACACAGTAGAGCACAAGAGGTGAAATGAAGCTCTCATCCTCTGTTCCAGGGTACGGTTTCATCAAATTGCCATCCTGACAGAAGAAACCTTGGATATGCACCTGAAAAGTATCAGTGCACTCAAAGTAGTAGGCGAGCAGAACAGTCCCAGCCATGATGACAAGCTGAAAATACAGCATGGCCACACAGAGATGTTAGTTGTTTTTTAACAGATGCAGCTATGCCTTTGAGCTACTCTAGTCCTACAGACCATCCTCCCTTTACTGTCACCCCGACAGCCCCTGCAATAATGGTGTGTGTGTTTCTGTGCGTCCGCTTTGCAACATCTGTTATATAAACCTTTTGGCAAATGACACTAATGAACGTCTCAGATAGGAGTGGGTCCGTAACGCGGCTTGTAGAGGGATGGGAGCTTTGACAGCTACTTTATCAAAGGGCATGTGAGTGTCAATGGCAGCAACAATCAATGAAAGCTAGCAGGATGAGGGGCAGCACACTACAGGAGCCAACAGTAGTGACAAGCTACAAAACCTCTGCACAGCAGTAGGGCAGTGGAAGGGTTACTACAAAGGATAAAGGAAGCTAAAGCCTGCTTCCCTGCTGCAGCTGTAAACTCATGCTGGGAAATATGCACCCTATGCTAATCCAGAAGAGTCCTCTGTGTCCCAGACTTATCCAGAGGCAAATCTCCCTTCTGCCACTCACCCTTCCTTGGAGCTGCTGTTTATAAGTCAAGCTTTAGAAGTCTACCCAGAAATCCTAACTCCCGGAACAACCAGTTGGGACTACTGTGTACTGCCTGTTTTTCACACTCCATCACAACTGCTTTTGAAAAAGACTCTGGCTTGAGTCTGGATCTTCATCTTTGCACATATAAATGTCAAGGAGCCTTTGTTGCCTCTTTTTTTTTGTGGTTTATTGCTGACTAAATGGGTTAGTGGAAAACCTCATGTATCAACTTCTTCTGTATCTATTAACAGTTACTGCACATAAGCTATTGTCACTGTCTGTGTCCGCTTCCCACATTGCTTCAACAACACATCTCAAAGGTCGTCACTAATCTTACCTCATGAAATTAAGCAGATATACTAATTCATCATTCTTGTTCCCTGTCTGCCAGACCACAAAGGAAATCTCACGTCACAATCCTCCTCATTTACAAAAATAGCGATATTGATTTGGAAGTTAAGACAATTACAGAATCTGATTCAGAATTCTCTTTATAGAGACCAGTGCCACCTGTCATTACTACAAGAGTTGTCATATATGCAAGTTATCTTGACACACCATGGAAAAGAATAATAATACAGACAGTGAAATAACTCCAAAATGGCTTGGTTTTAGAATTCTGCACCAGTTTTCTGCATCAAAACTTTGTTGCTGTGCAATTATTTTAAGAACAGATCTTTAAAAAATAATTTTGGCAACTCTGTCTCAAAGATACACCTACAAGCTATCTATGCATTCCTCTGGACTAGCCTTACACATGTGCTGTAACACACGACAAACATTAAAGTCATCGTATATTTGAGGGGTTGTTGGACTATAACTTTAGTTCAAATCATGAAATCAGAGAAATCACTGATGAAAGTAGAAGATCACAGAATCACAGAGTGGTTGAGGTTGGAAGGGACATATGGATGTCACCTCACCCACCTCTCTTCAAGCAGGGACATCTTGAGCCTGTTTGCTCAGGACCGTGTCCAGATGGCATTTGAGTATCTCCAAGGATGGAGATGCCACAGATTCCCTGAGCAACCTGTAAGACAGACTTAAGCATGTCAAAGTGAAACCAAAGCCCCATTTTTTACCATCAAAATTAATAGTATAATTTTGTAGCCAGATTTTTAAAAACATAAGATTAGTTCCACTCCTAGAAAATACAGCCTGGATTATTTAATGTTTTTAGTTCAACCATTTAGCTCTATGGACTCAAACATCAACTTCTGCTTATTATGGAATTATGGTCCAAAGTGAAATTATACAGATAGAGCACAGAGGCCCTTTTAAGAAGCTTAAGCATGTAGGAATCTACATAATTATTTCCCCAAAAGATGCATATTCTCTCTCCCACTCTGAATTACAGCATGAATGTAATACATCAACATAAAATGTTACTCAAGCATTTGTTTTCTGAAGAATTTGGCTTCCTTCTGATCATTAGGGATCTTATCAATCTTATAAATATATAAAGGTCAGGTGTCAAGAGGATGGGGCCAGACTCTTTTCAGTGGTGCCAAGCAATAAGACAGGGGACAATGGCCACAAACTGGAACACAGAAAGTTCCATCTGAACATAGGGAAAAAAATTCTTTCCTGTGAGGGTGACAAAGCCCTGGAACAGGCTGCCCAGAGAGGTTGTGGAGTCTCCTTAAGCACAACCCGCTTAAGGTGAACCTGCTTTAGCAGGAGGGTTGGCCGAGATGATCTCCAGCAGTCCCTCCCAACTTCTACCATTCTGTGACATTTATTGAATTGTGCACTGTATGAAGTTATTGATGATCAGATGGATGTATAGAATTTATTAAATAATCAAATTTTCTTTAAAAAATGGTTCTATCTAACATTCTATGATTGTGTCATTCAGTAACTTTAAGATCTAGAGCTTTGAAATCTACCACCCCACCATGAATTACAGGTAAGCTAACCACATGAGGTCAGTACCGGACAGTTGCTCTCTGCTGCTCCTTTCCACTCACACACCTCCTGCAGTGTCCACTAGAGACACTGGAACTGGCTGGGAAGTATAAAGATTTAGTCTGCGTGCTTTTTCCTATGCAATATCTACCTCTAAAGGTGTGTGAACAAATCATAGAATCATAGAGTGGTTTGGGTTGGAAGGGGCCTTAAAAATCACTTAATTCCAATCCCCCTGCCACAGGCAGGGACACCTCCCACTACACCAGGTTGCTCAAAGCCCCATCCATCCTGGTCTTGAACACATCCAGTGGTGAAGCATCTACAGTGTCCCAGCACAACCTGTTCCAGTGTCTCACCACCAACACAGTAAAGAACTGCCTAATTTCTAATCTAAATCTACCCTCTTCTAGTTTAAAACCATTGGAAGTGAGAAGATTTTCAGGATGAAGTCTAGTGTGTTCTGCAAATCAAAGTGACTTTGGCTAGGCTGAATGCAGCCT
>WTSP01022545.1:32776-56567 GCA_025331215.1 Actenoides lindsayi
ACATACCTCAGGTTGCCAGGCCCAGTTAGTGTACACAGGGGAGAGAACAGGAGATGGTACGTTAGAGACAGCTATTCCACCCCCCGCCCCCATCACTGGGACAGGGAGAAAGCAAGTACTGAACTTAAAACCTTCTTTGGGTGTCGTATGTCAAAACGGATTTTTTCCAAAACACTTTTCAAAAAATGTGGGGTTTTGGTATGAGGGGAAAATTTCACTTATCCTAAATGTGTTCTCTAGCCAGTGGCTGCACAACTAACTTTGATCACTGTCAAATGCTACCTCAGTGCTGGACGAAAACCCCTCTTGCATATAAAATACATCTCTAGTCTGATTTATGTCAGTACTGACCTACAAGACCACAGAAACCTCAACAATAAGCCCAATGCCTGTCACACTTTAGTTTCCGTGTTTTGGTCTTTTGAGAAAGAAAAAAACATATTATCTGCAAAAAGATACGTGAATTGTGAAAATATCAGATCCCATAGGTGATGCCCACCATCTCAGGGAAACACCAACAGCAAACATCAGAAATTAGACCTCCATCTCAACAGACCCTACCACAGTCCCACAATGATACGGGTTGACTGAGGTACAGAAAGGACAGTCCAGCTCTTACCATGAATGTGAGCAAAATTTTTGCTGCTCATACAGTCTGTGAAGACCTGATCACATCTGTGTGGCACATTCTTGTGCCTTGTGTTGAGTATTCACTGCTCTGAGGAGCTTCTGAGAAAGAGGCAAACAGAAACATGGAGAACCTGTTTTCTTTTTCCCTTCCATTCCCGTTTTCCTTTCCTCTTTCCTTTCCACTTGGTAACTATTTCATATGTGTCTATTGTGGTATAAATGAGATTTTTGGTTGTTTGTGCAGGGCAAGTTCTAGTTGTAACAGCTCAACAGTGGTAATTTGTGACCAAGGAATGGTCTGGCACAGAAGGCAAGAAGGCCCAATGGCAAGAAGAGGTCAAATGATCTGAAAGCTGGAAAGCCAGAAACGGAAGGACTCTCTGGCAAAGGAGTGAAGTATTCCGTAATGATGACATAAGAAACAGCTGCAGCATGGTCTTGTAGCCATCCTGGAATGGGAGGGCTCAGGGGCACAAGTTCAGGGGCCAATTCTGTGCAGCAGAGCTGGGCCAGGAGGTAGACCACGGCCAGGCTGTGGTGACCCATGCAACCTCTCTCGGGAACAGCGAGTTGGCTCCTCATGCATCTTTGCAGACTCCTTGTAGAACTCCTTATGGTGTCCTCTGCCCCACGCACTGTTCATTATTTTTCCCTTTATATTTAAGCACAAATATGTTTAATATCCCTCAATGGGTATCATACAGATTTCCCAACATTTGTTTTGGTTTGCTGGTTACAGGTGCCTTAATTGACCAGTTCCCTAACTATTTCAGTTTCTAAAGCTAGGACCTAAAACGACAAATGCACATATCCGTGTTTTTTGTTGGTTTTTGTAGCCATAGTCAGCTTGTTGCAGATAACAACTTGCCTTTTCTCCCTGTTTAGGGGTTTATGCTGATTAAAGGAAGCACTGAAGAAGAGACGGTAGGCTGATTTAAGATAAAGGTACAAAACATCCAGTTACATAATTCAGAAAACACAATGCTGTTTAACACGGACATTTTGCAGGGTTTATTTATTAATCCTTATCATCTCATTTCCTTGAGTTTACTTGGGAAAAATTAAAATGCTCAATAATTCACCTTAGAAAAGCAGCCAACAAATATAAGTGTCTAAGGTGCTTAATGGCCTCCATTACCACGGTATTTAACCATGTCATAATCCTTAATATTTATCATCACTACTCTATTGTAAGATAAGAAAATGCTCTTATCACCATTTTACAGAAAGGGGACAAAACAGGGGAGATAAAATGACTGCCCTTAGGTCATAGTAAAGCCTGTGGAAAAAATCTGGACCAGATTTTTCTGTATTAGTCAATAATCTGCACATGAAAAAGCCCAATGATATGTGCTCAGGTCCTGATTCTGCAGAAGCTCATACATGACAGGGCTAAGGAAACTCATCATGTGTCTGATTCAATTTCATTTAAGAACTCCTGCTTGAATTTAGATCAAGTTTGACAAGCTGGACTCGACTGGTCTGTTTTTTAGTCAAAGCCAGCTATTTGAATGGATTAATTCTGTACCACTGAACACCTGTTCCTCACACATGATTAAATTCTGCACATCTTTACAAGCCCACACTGATTCTGTCCTTGCACACCTTCCTATCACTGCACAGCCTTACTCCTCTTTAAGTTGTGGCAGTTCTCTGCAATCAGAAAATCAAGTTCTTAAAGGCCCAGGAAATACGAAGTAAGTCTTGCAGTCTTTTTTTGGCAGCTGGTAATTGTTCTATGCAAGTGCTAATCATGTATTAGTGTAAGATTGTGTCCTGAGTATAAAGAATGAGAACCCTCAAAGTAAGCCATACAGTTCAGTCACATCAATCCCAGGGCTACTGGGGTACACCCAGAAATCCTCCCCTTCACGTTAATACTCTGACCATATAACTCAGAGACCAGTACACATCCAAACCAAAATTATTACAAAACCAGATAGAGGGACTGAAGTCCCAGACTGTGTAAAATCTCTTCATCATTGACTGCAAAGTACTACCCAGTTCCCTTAATAAAAATCAGAATATTATAATTTTTTTTACTATTACCCACAGAAAAGAGGCCCTTGGCTTGCAAACAAGAAAACAAGAGGCCAGCTCCATTTGAGAAAGGGACATAAAGCTGTTAAGACAGAGACTAATGTTAAAAGGCAGCAAACATTGAGGCAGAGCTTTTTGATCAGCCCGTACTGAAGACTCCCCAGAGTTCTTAAGAGAGAAGCAAGAAATTGAAAGGAAAAAGGAAGAGGCTGTAAAAATTTTTTGTGCACTCTCTAGCCACACAATCTGTGTCCTGTAAAACAGGCACAAGACTACTGCAAAAATCTCCTTTTGCTTTATGTTTTTCCACTCATACAAATCATAATGTAAATCCATATGAATAACTTAAAAACGCCCAAGTACTGATAGTAAAAATACATAAAGAGGTAAATTCTTTAGCTTATGAGCCTTTAATGTGAACAACTGATAACTGGAAAATTGTTCCTGCATACAAATGACAACATAAAAGACAAAATTTTTATTCCTCTGAAAAAAACTGGACAAGTATTTTGCGTGAGGTGTTCCTTAGTGGGTAGTCAATGAGGTACCTATTGATAACCTTGCTCAGTTGTTTCCAGCAAATTTCAGTGGGTTTCAGTTCATGAACTGAAACTGTCACAATTTCATGAGCACCACAAACCCGCATGAGTGTTTTCCACTACTGAGATACATACATGCTGTGGCTCACAGTTCCACCCATTTTAATTGGATTTCCACCTCCCCCTCTGGATAAACTCTAGTGAGCAATTGTTATGCAAAGCCTAAAAAAATCCTTCAAGTTACTGCTGGAAGAAGTTAAAAGTGTGGGGTTTTTTCTGTACTGGATAATACCAGAAATAGTTAATCAGCATCCCAGAATGTTCAGCCCAGAGATAGGTCAAGGTCTTAGTGAAGGAAGCCAGGCTGCTCTTCCTTGGAGATGTGAACTCTAGTCTTGCTGCTGCAGCAGGGGGGTATTAGAAGAACAGCAAATTGGAAAGAAATCACATGGATTATTAAATTTCATGATCTGCTTTTATCTTTCTAAAAGCAGATCAAGCCTCTAGCCAAAAATTGGAGACTGTTTCCTGAAGTACCCTGATCAGGGTGAGGCCTCAGAAACTCATGCTGTTTCAGAGGTCAGTAATTTTTTTTGAGCACTGCCTGTGTTTACTTGTGCCAAACTGATATCCAGTTAGCAAATCATCCTTCACCTGATAGAGATTTGTTAGCTTTACTGTCTGTACCTAGCATAGAGAAAGAAAACATCTAATTAGTTAAATTTTGTTTTCTTAAATAATCAAAATTCCTTCAAGTACTAGCTGAAGAATTACAGACTCCTGGAAAATATTTGAGTTGTATTATTACATGATAATTTTGCTTAAAACAATTACTTTGGCAAGCTTTTTCACAGTATGTTTCTGGGAATTTTTTCAAGACTGTTGAAATTGCCTATGCTGAAACCCCACATATAACTTCTTAAGAAGGGTCTACATTTTCACATTGTAGAGTGATCAAGTGGTAAGGAAACATTTAACACCCTGTCAGAGAAGCCTATCCTTGAAAATAACAAAGAAGACAGTGACAACAGTTAATTAAAAGTCCATCTGATCCAGATGTGCCAGCACCTAAAAGGTCTATTTTCACCCTGAGGTGTGAGGGTAGTAGGTACATATCTCCCATTAGCAGTAATGGGAGATAGCAGTATGAATTCTTCAAGGATCAACAAAAGCCTTGGTCTCTACAGCAGTTTGTTAAGTATCTGTTCTGCACCGTTTTATCACAAATGACATGCCTTAAAAGGTTTCAGCTTCACACTTCTTTTGCAGATCCATGTCTGTAGAAAGGTAAAGAGAGCATCAAACCATAACAGCTCTGACAATCTCTGATCTCAGTGAATTAATGATTTTGATGGCTGATGAGGATCTGTCCAACTGCATAATCTTTCAGGTTGCCAAGAGACTGGTGCAGCAAATAATCTACTTTTAATGAAGATACTACCAAAAAAAAAAAACCCCAAAAACCCCAAAAAAAACAGAAAAAAAAAAAAAAGAAAAAAGACAACGCAGCTAGAAAAATGTTTAATGAACTAATACTTCACCTGAGGACAGTGAGAAAAACCACTTATATTGGACTACCAATTATTAGTAAAATAATTCCAAGTGAATGATTTCATTATGCCAAATAACCATATATTTTTCACTGTCCAAATAAATATGAAAGCCAATGATCCTTCTAAACTGCCACTCTTTTGTGTTTTCTCTCCGTCACCTGATATAATTGTTTTTGTAATCTGATTCTGAAATCAGTTTTCTTATGTAACTGCAGAACACTAAAGTCACGGTCTGTTCTGAGAGCAGCCAATTACATTACATGGATTTAAGTCCAGTCCAGGATGGTGGCACAAGCTGGAAAGCAGCTCAGAGGCAGAAAGGGGTTATTAGCACACACAGGTGTTTGAAGCTGGAACTGTGTAGAAATCAGAGTGGTCTCTGCAGAGCTTCTTAGAAGTGCATTTCAAGAACTAATTGTATTATTGTACCATTTTAGCAATTAAGTTGAGACTAGATATCGTTTATAATGGTGAAGAAGACACTCTCAGATAAAAGACAGATTTACATCTTCCTAAGGCACTTGTTTCAAGAAAAGAAGTCTTGTGTGAGTAGCACGGCCTATAGAAATACTGACACCTGGTTAAAAACTGTCTCAGTTTCTTTTTTTTTTGTAATGGTCCTTGGAGAATTTCTACATGCTACAGCACAGAAACTTAATGTTACCTAAGAGCTCATCCATAAAAAGAAGGCAGAGAGCTGTAGCTGTGTAGTGAAGCAGTACACTTCTCCTAATTGCAACAAGACATAAAGGCATAAAAATGCTGTAGCCAGCACAACAATGTGTAGGAAATCTACAGTATAAAGTACCTTGATTATCAGGTGTAACTCAATCCACTCTACATACTTCTCCAACTCTCACAATTTAAAGTAGTGGTTTTCAATCTTCTCATTTGTAGATCCTTACATTTTACCAGGCGTTCTTATGGAACAAATTTAAACCTATTTTCCTTGACAGGTATCTGTGACCCATGGATTGATCAGAGGCTGAAACTGTCACCCTGAACAGAGCAGGGATGCCTACCTACATGCTGTGCCGCGTTTTTCAACAGTCCAATAGCATTTATGCAGCCAAGGTCTGAGTATAAGTATGAAACAAACCCAAAGCATCAGAGACAAATATCTTTGCATTTGTTCAGGTACCCATGTAGGATAGGAATAATCAGAGATACTGGGTCCAGTCTGTTGGAACCAGTGTTTGCTAGAAGACTGATGCAGCTGGTGGATTCCTGCACTCCAGTTGCAAGGATCCATTACAAGCTATAATCCTCTGGTACTCTTATTAACTAAAAAGACTTTTTTTTTCCTGGCATCTGTCTTTTCAAAGTTAATAATTGTCCATATAGAATAAAAAAAAACTAAGCTGCATATGATCTTCACTATTCTTGTGGGTTTCCTCTGGAGATGGATTTGCTTGTAATGGCTTTTGTTTCTGTCTCCTCCAATGATTCTTGTGGGGCCTGAAAGAAGATTGGAAGAAGACTACCTTAAAATTCATGGTAGTCCTGTGCAGGCACCTGGCAAGTGCAACTCCTACAGGTATTTCAACAGTAGAAGGAAACATCTGCCATTCCAGGAAGAGTGAAAACTTGAAAAACACACGTCACCCTTCCAAGGAACACTAACAACGTGCCATGAACAAACTTGGTGACTCCTTGGCTACCTCCTCTGTCAGACTGCTGACGAGGATGCTAGAGCATATTCTAACCTTGAGGATGATTTCTCTGACATCAGCACTGGAAGTGGTGTAAGCTTGAGAGAAGAGAAAGTGCCATATCAGACCAAAGCATCACATGATACTGCCCTGTCAAAAAAAACCTCAGAGAGTTGACAAATTTTCCTAGACCTGTATGAAACACGGAAGAAATGCAAATTGTTGGTATCTGATTTTAATGTATTCATGATGACGGAGGATAGAAAGAAATTGTCTCAATGTTGTTCTGCTTGTAGTGTTGGGAAAAAGTGTTTGAAAATGGAGGATGAAGAAGAGGATGTGCAATTGTTGGCTTCCACACATAGAGATCTGGATAGTGTTGATGATATGGAAAGTGGTGGTGCAGGATGTAGTCCCGTTGCAGGCAGAACTTATATGCAACAGAATCCTGTGATTCAGGCTCTGCTATGCCAGGCAGCAGGGCCAGAGGGAATGCCTGTATATGTGAAAGTTCCTTTTTCAACCTCAGAAGCAGGCTGCTGGGTCATATTGGGAAAGTCCAGAGAAAATATATTGGTCCTTTAAAATGACAGTTGAAAATCATAACCTGGACTGGAAGGATGTGCAAATGTTGCTTTATTTCTGTCTGAGGAAAAGGGAATGATGCTGGAAAAAGCTCAGGAGGAGAATGAGAGGCTAACTTCAGGGGTGGTCCAGACTGTTTTATGCCAGCACAAGAGACAGACTGGGATCCAAATACAGGGACAGGCAGACTGATGAATAAACAATGTCAGGAGTTGTTATTATATGGAATAAAACATGGGGTACCTGGACCTAAAAGCTTCCCAAACTAGATCTGGTGGTGCAAGGTAAAAGCAATGACCCTTCTGCTTTTTATGAGAGACCGTGTGAAACATCATGGAAATGGACAGATTTGGATCCTGAGGATGAGGCTAATAGAATGACTTTTACTAGATAATAGAATGAGGCTAATAGAATGACTTTTTTGTTCATGGTGCACTCAGAACCAGATATAAGTGCAGATATACTTGTAAGAAGTAGATGGCATGTCTGCAACGTCAATATCTTAGTTAATAGAAATTGCATACAAACTATACAATAACAGGGAAGAACTGGAGAAGGAAAAAGAGAAAGGGAAATTTCAGGACAGAAAGCAGAATGCTGCAATTCTAGCAGGTGCCTTTGCTCAAGCACAAACTTCCTCTTGGGGAAGGGGTTTCCTGAGAGGGCACAGAAGGGAGTGAGAAGCAGGAGGAAACACAGTCCCTTTGGGGAGAGATTAGTGTGCCATTTGCAAGGAAAAGGGACACTGGAAAAATGAATGCCCAAAGAGACAATTAGGTGATTTTATATCCCCCCTCTGCACCCATTCCAGAGGCAGACTCACTTATGACTGGTATGGAAGATTTGGACTGACAGTGACTGGGGGTTGAGAAATTAAGATTCGCCAGCCAAAGCCCTGGATTCACTTAAGCTGGGGAATGAGACAGTTAAATTCCTAGTTGATAGAGGGGCAAAGTACTCTGTACTAAATAGTTGTAAAGGACCTGTGAGCAAATTCTCTATGTCAGTGATTGGTGTCATGGGAAGACGAGAGGTTAGATCTTTCTTTCAACTGATTGTGAAACTGGGAATAAAGTACTTACACATGAATTCTTCTATATACCAGAATGTCCATTATCTATGATGGGAAGGGATTTCTTAAATAATTTTGGAGCACAAATAACCTTTGATGAGAACAAAGTTCGAGGACACGTTCTGCAAAATAATGCCTGGGAGGCACTGCTATTACAGTAGTGGGAGGCACATATATTACAGTAATTATCGGAGACAAAAGATGCTGGAAATAAGGAAAAAAATGGAAGCCTCCTCTGAAGTCATGAACGCAGCTATCCCCTTTGGGAAACTGAGATACCTGGAAGAGCTAAATGGGCAGAACCGGTAAGAGTGGGATTATAACCAGGAGTAAATTCAGTAAGATGTAAACAATATCCCATGAAACTGAAGGCCCTTGTTGGACTGTAGCCTATAATTTAAAACTTTCTTAAGTATGTACTGTTTCAAGAATGTCAATCAGAATACAATACCCCTCTTTTACCTGTTAAAAAGCCACATTCAAAAGAATACCATTTAATACAACATCTAAGAGGTATTAGTCAAACAGTGACTGTTGTACACCCAGTAGTACCCAATACTTACACTCTGCTAAAAATGACAGTTGATTCAAATATTTTACAGTACTGGACTTAAAGGATGCCTTCTTTTCATTCCATTGGAAGAACAAAGTCAGAAGCTATTTGCCTTTGAATGGGAAAACCTGACAGAAAGACACAAAATACAGTTCTGCTGGACAGTGTTTCCTCAAGGATTCAACAACAGTCTTAAAATTTTTGGTAATGTACCGGCAAAAGAATTGGAGCAATGGCAATAGCTCTTCATTCTCTCCATAGGTATGTTGAGCTGAGATCTCCTGTGATGGTGGATTCACCTGCACATGCATTTAAGTCAGGAGATCAGTTTTAAGAGTCACTGCTGACAGAAAAGTTCGAAGGGACCTTGTCTTGTACTACTTACAACCAACACTGCTGTGAAAATTCAGTAAAGATGGCCCTTCCAGTTATGTGGAAAGTTGAATAAGTTCAACCTTTGAAGCTAAAAATACGCAGAGATAAATGAATTGTACTTGGATTAATATTGAATCAATTTTACATTTAGATTGTACACAAGGAGAAATTTTCTTGTATTATTTTGTAGGGATAACACTAGTAGTGTTTCTATGGTATGTATACAGGGATACTATTTTTCTAAAACCCAATAATGAGAGGAACATGGTGATTGCTTTTTCTAGTTTACATGAGTCAGGCAACCAAAGGGAACCAGGAGAGATGCTCTGATTCTTGGGATCATAACCTTCACTTGGGAGTGATTGAAAAATCTGTTAAAATAGTTAACTGAACAAGTTGTTGGGTATGTACTCATTTTCCAGAACACTCAAATAAAGGCATCCCCTTCATAGGGATGACCCTTAATTTCTCATATTCAGAATTCATGAAGTATGTGAAGAATGATAGTACCCAAACTATGTATGATTAAAATGTGGAAGAAGAATGGAAAGCTCATGATTTGATGGGAGATTACTACCAGTGTTTACAGAGAAGTAATGATAGCAAGAAATGGTGGGAAAAGGTTTTGTTCCATGGGAAACAACCTATTAATTGTACAGGAGCTATTTATGTAGGATATATATTCAAATAGGTCACAGGTGTCAGAACAAAGAATGAAGGGGATGACATGTCCCAAAAGGCAAGGGTTGGTATTGGTTATGTGGAAATAAGGCATGGAAAGTACAGTCCCCCAGCTGGTCAGGAATGTGTACTTTGGGAACAGTAATCCTTACTGTTACAGAGACAGAAAGGTTAGATAAAGAAGATCAGTGGTTGAGATCAGTTATGAGGAGGCAAAAGAGAAACAATTCTCTAATAGAAAGACCTAAAAAATGTCACTCTTTTGCCAGACGGTTATTCCTTGGTTAGGAGTAAAGCGAATTAGAAAAGGCCATACTAAGCGTCTCTGCACTTACAGAACGGATAGGATCTGATGCTACCATTACTTTACAAAACGCAGTCTTGGAAGTTGCTGAAGATAGCTACTCAAACCAGAATGGTTCTAGACACATTGTTACCCTCTCCAGGAGGAGTATACATAGTAATCAGTACTAGCGACTATGTATATTAAGATCAAAGTGGAAGGATTTCCACTGACTTAAATGGAATTTGGAAACCAGAATACTACAGGAGGTCCAAAAGTAGGGTACCTCTTACGAATTTGAAGAAACGGGGAGATGGCTGACTTGCTGGCTCCCTAACCTGAGTTTATGGGTTAAGAAATTGTTGACAGTATTGATAGTAATTTTATTAGACTTTGTAAGCATATATGTAATTTTTCCATGTCTTTTCAGACGTACTTACAATCTCCTAAGGGGGCTTCTAAAATGAGACTAACATAAATTATATCTATATGAGTCTAGAAGGGAGGAATTGTTGAAGACTAACTAAAACATAGACAGCATTGCATTAGGGCAAGATGTTACACTTCCAATCAGAACAACAAACATTTGGTATCCTTTAACAAAGACATCAACAGAGCAATTTGGCCTTGAAGAAGATTATACAATTGTATATTGCCAACTTGGCAGCAGAACTCAAGGTCTGTGTATCCTTAGCTGAGTCCCATTTGGTGTGCTTGACTTATCAGAAACCACTGAGCACCCAGGTTTGCACAACCCTGAAATAAATAAGCACTGTCTCTCCTGAGTGTGTGAGAATTAGACTTACTGCATACCAGGTGACAAATTCATTTTTCACACCCTCACGGCTTGACGAGGAAGGAAATGAGTTCCCAGGTCTTTTATGAATCAGGAAGTATCTGTGTTGCCATATGTATATAAAAATCAGTATTAACGACACCTTTTTTTCTTTAGCTAGAAAACACATAATAAATTATGTGAAAAGACCTATCACTTAGCTCCCCCTAGTATAACTCTGAATAGCAATACCTCTGTTCAACTTCTTGCAATTTCTCTATTTTGGCAAGCTATATTTTATTATCTGCTTGCTTTACAAAATTTTATAGATTCCTTCTCTAAGATTTCACTCCTATACAGTCATGCTACATCACTTTGTCCATTTTACTAAACAAACAGTAGAAAGGGTTCATATGTGAGAATTATAAGGATGTTTTGTTACTGCTTTTCTCACACTACAGGCCTTATTATGGAGCAAACTTAAAAGAAATGTGATTTATTTAAGATTAATCTGGTTATGATGAGACATATGCTGAAATATTTTTTTTGAGTATTGATGCACAGTACTATTAAATACTGAGCTTGATCCAAAGTAGATCTTTGAAGGCTTATCAGCAGGGGGCATTACTGTGACATTAAATTCCAAATGCCAAACTACAAAACGACCATGCAGAGTCTGTAGTGTTTTATGTTTTGTAATATTTTTCACAAGATCATCTCATTTTTTAAAGCAGAGATGAAATTCCAGGCCATTTGCTGATAGTAGTAATTTGTTTAATAACCTATTGCAGCTTTACCCTGATTTTAAACAGAAGTCTTTGTCCTTATTTTGTGTAGTTTAAAAGAGAAGAGGCTGATTTCACAACCAGTAAATTTGCAGCCAGTAATTTCAAAGGGCATTATCTCCAGCAGGAAGAATAGATGGGTTCAACAGTCATGGATGATATTTGGTCACAACCATCAGTTGGCCCCTGACATCAGATTGTGTGCATTTGAGGAAATGACTGAAAATTTCCCTATGCTTCCTTTCTGACAGTAGCTACTGACCTGGAGAAGTATTTCCAGGAGGCAATTTTAAAATAGCGCCATTTTCCCCTCAGAGTGCACATTTCACTCTTCAATGACTCTGAGGGAAAAGGAACCACACCGACCATTTAAATTGTCAGTTACAAAGAATGAATCTAGGTATTCACAGCAGTAGGATTTTATGTTGTGTTAGTTTTCCTATGCTGACACCACTACAAAGAACACACTTTTTCCCCTAAACCTTACTGAAATAAATTCAGAAAGCTTCTCTGTCAGAAAGTCAATCTAGCAGTGAGCTGGTGACTGAAGGAATCAGAGTTACAGAGGAATAGGTAACCAGTGCATTTGCTTGGCACTTACAGTCTTTTACTCAGGGTTTATCTCTACTCCTGGCACACCATGATCTTGTTCTTACTTTGTTCACTGTTAGCATAGAAGTTTACTGAATCTGGTCTGATCTTCCTGTATTAAAAATCTTATGTGTCGTTTACTATAACCCACAGTATGTCCAAATGTATACCATAAAGAGCCATTAATTTAAAATTCTGACAGTGATTACATTCCTTGGGCTAGCACTGTAACTTTTTTTCATCACAATAAAAAAATAGAAATGTAGATAATGTTTTTAAATGGAAGTTGAGATTGTCACATCATCACCTGACTCCAGGAGTGGAATTTTAAAGAAAAATTAAGAATAGGTTTACATACACAGTAATATAGGGACTTTAATCAACATTCAGATGACAGTCATATTAAGGTTGTGGATCTTTAAGCTGTTTGTCTGCTACAGTAGCAAAATACTCTCTAAAGTTATTTTGGTTTTGCTTTCATGTCCAAATCCTCCATTTGGGATATGACAGCATATCCCACGCTTTTTTCCGTCTCTCATATATGCATCCTGTAATTCACTTAACATATTTTCCTGGCAAAAACCAGTTATGCAATAGTAAAACAAAACACGTTCCTCAAACAGATGTAGTAATAAAGGCTTTTCGAACTTCCTGTGAAACTGGTGCCTATCTTCTGTGTGAGAAAAGTTAAGACTCCTTTCTTAACAGAACTTGTTGTATGTACTATAATTTTCCTTTAAGACCCCAGAACCATGGAGTAATGTGGGGTCTGATAGTCCTCTTGATAAATGTCAGGATGAGATTTATATAAGCAAGGGTAGAAGAGAATTAAACTTCCATCTGTCAAGAGGAAGAATGTATCAGATTATTTTTTTTTTTATTTTATTTTTATTTTGTACATGAATAATGTTAACACTATTACCAAGTGTTAGTAAAACCTCCAAGCCCCAAGTATATTATATATCTTCCCTCGAGAAGGTCCCATGAGGCTTTTCAACAGGTGGCATTAATGCTCTATGCAGTTCCAAGTGGCACACAGCCAGGAAACTGCTGCTTCCAGCATTTAACACCTTAAAATGATCAACACACTATGGCAGAGAGTAAATAATTTTCTTAGGAGAAAAATGCTGCATTAAAATGGCATCTGTTCTGAATGTTGGGTTTTTTTAGTAACAGAAGCAGAGCACAGATATATTTTGGCTACTCTGATATTAAATTAGAAGCAGCCAAGGGTATGTTTTTTCTTTTCTTCTGATTTTCCCATTGAGGCATCTGCAGAAACCACTTTTCCAAATGAACAGTACACCACTTTTTAGTGTTCAGGCATGTACCAGCACCAGTAATACCTACTCAGTGCCTCAAATGACACGAACAGGCATTCTTTTTCAAAGCGGACCTATACAAGTTACCCCAAGTTTAAAAACTTGCCATTGCAACTAAGAGAGGAAAGGGAGAGATACTGAGGTGGCAGATCTATTTGACCACTTGGGGCTGAGTGAAAATAGGTTATTGTGTTCAGTTCTGGTCTCTGCAGTTCAAGGAGCACAGGGAAATACTAGAGAGAGTCCAACGGAGAGTTACAAAGATGATGAAGGCACTGCAGCATCTCTCTTATGAGGAAAGGCTGAGAGCCCTGGGACTGTTTAGCCTGGAGAAGAGAAGACTGAGAGAGGATCTTATTAATGTTTACAAATATCTGAAAGGTGGGTGTCAAGCAGAAGGGTCCAGTCTCTTTTCTGTTGTGCCCTATGATAGGACGAGAGGTAATGGTAGCAAGGTGAAACACCTCAACATGAGAAAAAACTTCTTCATTGTGAGAGTGACAGAGCATTGGAACAGGCTGCCCAGACAGGTTGTGGAGTCTCCTCCTCTAGAGACTTTCAAGCCCCACCTGGATCTGTTCCTGTGTGGCATGCCCTTGGTGTTCTTGTGCTGGCATGAGGGTTGGACTTGATGATGTCCAGAGGTCCCTTTCAACCTCTATCATGCTATGATTCTGTGATTCTATGACTTGACTGGCTATCCTGCATATCTAGGGCTTGCCCTAAACAAACAGTACAAAATCCTGGGATCAGCTTCAGGACTTGTTAAGGGAGTTCTCACTGACTCCATGAAATCCAACATCTAACACATTAGTAAAAAATTCTATGTTTCAAATGTCATATGCCCAGCCACTGCTGCAAAGAGGTGCTTAGGAAGAGTTGGTTTGATTGGAGGACTTGGAACATTTATTGCTCATTCTTCGAAGTACAGGCTGACTTCTTTGTATCTCATGAAAATGGTCACAGGAATAAATAAGTTGGCAGAATGTCCTCAAAGAACTGTTCTCCAAATTCTGTTTCAAAGGATTCAGAGTTTGCTCCTCTAAACAATGAGATTCTATTCTAAAATACATAGATCACTATCTAGCACTGTGCCAACCAAGGCTTTTCCCTCCCAGTCTATGTCCTATCCCAACAGAGGACATGTTTTATGATGCTTCAGTAGGTTCAGTATCTTAGCTCTCACTACACTGAACTGCTCCCTGGGGAGTGAGTCCAGGCACTGGATGTGTATCTGGAGATCAGGTCCTCCCCCAGTTACCTGCCTCATAGTGGATTTCAGCCAGTCTCCCCTGAGTTTAGGGCAGATGTGACAGAGACTGTAATGCAAAGTGCATTCTGAAGTGCAATAAAGCCTTAAACCACTACCTGTTCCAGCCTCAGAAATAACCTTGTTGAAATGAACCTTGTTGAAATACTGAAATTTTACTATATAGCAAAATAATTAAATCTTGTAAAACACAGAGCAACTTCAAAAAGCTTAATCATAATTTGGTGTTGCATTTCTCCTCCTAACTTGAAACAAGATGTGTTCTTCTGTGAAAGGGCTATTTTGCATCTGATTCTTTTTGATAGCAGTTCTTAACCTGGCCTATATTGACATGAATCTCATCATAATTAATTACTGCCTAATTTCAGTAACAAAACCACAAAATTGAAGCTTATTTAGTTTTGCAGTACCACAGTCATTCCACACAAAATATAGATTTGATTGACACACATATTACATTTTGTTTGCATAAGGCTGTGTGCTCCAGAAGTGCCCAACAGGACTGCCATGGAAAGCTGAAAGGCTGCCCCTGGCTAAAACAAATTCCAAGTTACAGTAGAACCCTGAGAATGGTTCACTGACTGATGGTATTTCACTGTAGAAATGGCTCATAAAAGCTGTTAAATCCATCATGCACTCTAAAGGCATTTTAATCTAACGACTATTTTCACTTATATAGAAGCTGTCAGGAAAATCTATTCCTCAAATGATAAGGAGCAACAGATCCTGACAAGACACAGGACTCTGGCACAACAGACTAATATATCTTTTCAGTATGCTTTTCATGATTGCTTTTTGGTTATCTTCATGAGGTATCTTTAAGCAAAGCTATTTACTAAGAGATGCAGAGGTGCATTTTGATTTCTGATGTGTCCCTGTAGGTAGAAAAGCATGCAACTTTCTGAAGATGGAAAGGTCTGACAGCTGGAGGATCAAATGAAAAGGAGAACTAGGATAAAGCAAAATACAAAAAGAACACAGATCTGGAGAAACTGAGAACCAAACCACACCAAAACACGGCCCTTACTTTCCCTGTGCTTGTTTTCAGACTGTAAACTTAAATGTTAATGATTGATTGATTGGGTTATATTTCTAGCAACCGATTTGAGGAAAGTCCAAGGTAAAACACAGTCAAAGTAAGGACTTTTGTGCACCCTGAGTTTTAGACAAATGCCAAGGTGTGTTACAGCACAATAACCTTCTACACAGTAGTACACACTCCCCTCCCAATGAATAGTTGTTTATTGTACCTCATGCATCTGTCTTTCCTGAGGACCATTCCCAGCCTGTTACTTGGAGAAAGGAGATACCTTCTTGCAGAGAGCTGCCATGGGATCCACAAGTCATTGCCTTATCCACACATTACTCTTTCAGGAAGACCAAAGAAGCTATAAAAAAGCTCTCCACCAGCCTGACAAATCTAAAAGCTTCCGGGATTATATCCGACCAAAGAAAGGGGGAGCTGTTTCCCACTCCTCAGCATACCTCTGCATTGTCGACTCGGGGAAGCACCTCTCCAGGGGAAGAAATCTTACTATAAAGTCATAGAGTAACTGTTCATGGTTAGGAAGGGCAGCTCCTCAGAGAGCTCATCCTCTCTCTCTCACCTTCCTCATACAGGGAATACTTTCCAAATCTGCTCTCTCCTCAGACATTTTGCCTGTACTTTCATATCTTTTGTTCTGGTCATCAATCTGCCTGTCAGCATCTTAATAAGAAACCAATCCTATCAAGTTCTTAAAAGATGTTGCTTTGGGCAATGCAATTGTGTGTAGAAAGGAAGGCTAACTCCAAGGCAAATCAGTACATATACCCACATTTATATTTTTGTGAACACTGCAAGTAGACTGGCAACCCGAAGAGCTGTGAGGTTTTGAAGAACAGCAGTAGCTTCTATTTTGTTGTTAGGCTGGACAAACTTTTGTTCTACAATATGTCTCAACCCAGAAAATCCGATGGTAAATGCAAAAGCCTTAGAGAAGCCAAACACCTAGACACTGTACATTCTTGGGCCTCTATGCTGTCTTTGAAACAAAGTTTCTATTGATTTTGATGCTATTGATTTTGAAAGGTGTTAACAGCTGTCCATTTCGCTTGAAGCTTAATTATGGAAGTGCTCTGCATAGGTGTTTGGGGTTAGAAATGGGCAAATCATTTCCCAGCTGTAAATGTGTATGCAGAGACAATAGTCTGCAGTCAGACTCTGTGTGCAGCTGTCCATCCACAGCAGGAACTCTCACCCCACCAGACTGTTGGTAACTCACAAGCCAGCCAGGCACATGTCAGACAGAAGCCCATTTTATTGCTCCTTTGCTGTGCTCACTCCACTATTCTTTTAGGAAGATATTGACAGGCATTCAGATCTCTATTCTTCCTGCAGCCAGAGAGTGCTTGCTCATGTGTGCCTGGACTGTTCCATTCCTTCATAAACGATGCTCTCACAGTTTCATCAGTTACAACATATGTCAATTTTCAATTCTTTGCCCTGATGCCAGGTTATTCTTTTGTTATGAACCGCTTCTTTCAGCAGTCTCTCTAATATTGTCCCTCTCTTTCCTATAGTGGCACAGGACTCTTGACACATTTTAAGTATCTGTTTAATCCTCCTCCTTTTCCCATATGCGTGAAAACACTTTATCATATTTTAAATGACTAATGCTTCAATATTCTTATTCTGCTACCTCCTGAGGAAAAGAAGAAAGGGAAAGTCTGAGTAATTGTGTTTCAGAGACAGGTGACTGCATTTATTTATTACTAAAACATATTTTAAAATGTTGTGCCATTGCAGTGGAGTTCTAACTTGATAAATGTTTAGTTCTAAGAGAAAAATATTTTTTTTTAGCTATGAAAAATTTTTTGGTAGTTCATGGCCGTTAAAGAAAGAAAAGACCTACAAAGAAGACAAGAGGTGAGGATTCAACTAGCAGCTACTGATATGCACCTGGGTTTTCTCAGCTAAATCTGAAACAGTCATGTCTCACACTGAAGCAAAAGTCAGGATAAAAGACTTCATAAGCAGATGCTGAGATCCTGACCCTAGCCAAAGGATTAACTGTAGACAATTCACGCTGTTCCTCAGTTTCCTCATCTAGCTCCGCTTACAACCCACGTTGTTACAGTAACTATCTCAATATCAAGGAGACCTGGCAAACAAGTGAGCAGTTATATGGAGCCACCAGCTACAAACATGTCCGAACAAGCTGCCAGGCTGTCATCTGTAGTTCACAGAATCCTGTGGGGCTGGCACAGACCTCTGGAGAACACCTAATCCAACCCCCTGGCTCAAAGCAGGGTCAGCCAGAGCAGGCCATCCAAGTCCATATCCAGCTGGCATTTAAATATCTTCAGTGACAAAGACTCCATATCTTCTCTGCACCATCTGCTCTGGTGTTCAATCACTCTCAAAGGAAGAAAGCTTTCTATTCTGTTAAATGTCATTATTTTTGATTCAATTTGTACCCACTGTCTCATCCTTTCACTAGGTACCACAGAGAAGAGTCTGTCATACTGGGGAGACTAGCACAGCTCTCCGGATGTATCTCACCAGTACTGAGCAGAGGAGAAGGATGATCTCTGCTGACTTGATGGCAATGCACCTCCCATTGCAACCCAGAAGGTTGTTTGCCACCTTTGCCATAATGGTACATTGCTGCATCATGATCAATGTATCCACCACCATCCCTAGGTCCTTTTTCCCTTCAAAATGAGAGGACCAGAAGTCATGCTGAATACTCCAAATCACTTTCTTGTCTTTCATGTGTTTAGAAATGGTTTCCGGGATTAGTTGTTCTATCACCTTGCTAAGGATTGAGGAGAGCTTAACAAGCCCTGAATCATCCTTCTTTCCCTTCTTGAAGACAGAAGTGACATTTGTTTTCTTACAGTCCTCAAGAACCTCTCCCTCTCACCATGACCTTTCAAAGATACTCTGGAGTGGTGTGCAGTGACAGGAGCCAACTCTCATGTGTGCAGCCTGTTGGGGTCCATGGACTTGTGTCTGTCCAGTTTGTTTAAATGTTCTCTAACCTGATGATTCTCCACTGAGGGTGGCTTCATTGATCCAGATTCTCCCACCAGTCTGAAGCACCTGTGACTCCTGCAGGCCAGTCTTACTGAGACATGAAGGCACTGAGTACTGCTCAAACTGTTCTGTGTCCTTGGTCACCAAGTTCCCTAATGCATTTAGAAGTGGGTCTGAATTTTCCTTAATCTTACCTTTTCTGCTGATGCACCTGTAGAAACCTTCTTGTCGCCTTTGACATTTCTGATTCAACTCCACATGGGCTTTGGCTCTCCTTACTACACTTCTGCATGCTCAGACAGTGCCTCTGTATTCTTCCGCAGTCACCTGGTCCTGTTGCTGTCTCTTCTGTGCTTCATTTTGTGTCTGAGGTTAGTCAAGAGTTCTCTGCTCATCCATGCAGACCTCCTGCTACACTGCTTCATTTCCTGTTCATGAGAATGGACTAATCTTGAGCTTAGAGGCAGTAATCTTTCAAAAACAACCAGCTCTGCAGGATGCCTCTTCTCTGCAGGGCTGTATCACATGGGATTCTTCCCAGCACTTCCCTGAAGAGGCCAAAGTCTGCTCTCCTGAAATCTAGGTCTGTGATCCTGATTTTTGGCTTCCTCTCTCTTCTCACAGTCCTAGATTCCACCATCTCATGGACACTGCTGCCATGGATGTCCCTGACCTTTGCATTCCTAACCTTCACATCCCTAACGACAAATTCTACCTTGTTTGCAAGTGTGAAGTCTAGTAGAGTATCTTACATCAGCAACTTGATCACCTCTGTTAGGAATTTGTCAGCAATGCATTCCAGGAAAACTCCTGGATTGCTTGATCTCTGCTGTGTTGTCCCTAGAGCAAATATTAAGGTGGCTGAAGTCCTGCATGAGGACAAGGCCTGTGAAAGTTGAGGCTTCTTCCAGTTGTCTGAACATCTCATCTACTGCTTTCTGATCAGATGGTCTATAGCAGGCACCCACAACAATGTCACCTACTTTTGGTCTATCAGCTAATTCTGACTCAAGCTCTCATTCCATCCCAAGGCAGAGCTCCATGTGCTCCAGCTGCTCCCTTATATAAAGGGCAACTCTTTTCTTCTTGATGTCCCAGCCTGTTCTTCCTGAAAAAGCCTGTCTATCCGTGGCAGCACTCCAGTCATGTGAGCTATCCCACCACATCACTGTGACACCAAGGAAATCATAGTCCTGCAAATACACACAGACCTCTAACTCCTCTCCTTTCCCTCCCACAGTGGTGCATTAGTGTACAGGCACTTCAGCTAGTGTGCCCGGGCGTTCTTCCTTGGCATTCAATATTGTCAAAGCTAAAGCGTGCAACTCTAGTCTTGAATGTTGCCCAAACTAAGCAACCATGAAAGCTGGTCTCATGATGACACACTGAATCCAATGCCACTTGCTGGACAAGGAACATCTTCCAATAAGCTAGACAAAGAAAACCTGTTAATGGTACAACCTGCACTGCCTGCCAAGAAACCAGTTACAAATATAAGCTTGCTTTGTTAACCCTTTCTGCTGGGAACAGGCTGCTGATGGGTGGAGCAGAGATGCTCCCATTATCACCAACAGGCAAAGATACCTCCAAGCTGCTCAGAAAACCCTCCTTTTTCTGCAGAATTGAAAGGATAGTGATTGGAATCTGAGGTTCAAGAATCATTTGGTACTTAGTACATAACAGGTCTTACTTGCTGACTAAGGCTTATAATTAATCCTAACTGTGTGTATGTGTGTGTGTGTGTGTGTGTGTGTGTGTGTGTATAACTTGGTTCTTTCACACGGGAATTCATGAGCTATTAAATGTGGCATCACAAAGAATCCAGTTGTGCTGATTCCCCCAAAATGGCTTGAGACCTTTCCCTGTCACTTCTTTACTTAGAATCATAGAACGATAGAATTGTCAGGGTTAGAAGGGACCTTAAAGATCATCTAGCCCCAACCCCCTGCCATGGGCAGGGACACCTCCCACTAGAGCAGGTTGCTCAGAGCCCCATCCAGCCTGGTCTGAAAAATTTCCAAGGATGGGGCTTCCACCACCTCTCTGGGCAACCTGTTCCAGTGTTTCACCTCCCTCATGGTGAAGAAATTCTTCCTAACATCTAACCTGAATTGACCCATCTCTAATTTTAATCCATTCCCTCTAGTCCTATCACTGCCCGACAGCCTAAAAAGTCCCTCCCCAGCTTTCTTGTAGGCCCCCTTCAGATACGGGGAGGCCACAATTCATTAAAATTCATAAAACTTGCCTATGCTTCAAGACCAATGTTATTTGATAGAGTAGTGCAGGTTTATGGTTATTAGACATTGATGAATGCAGCAGTTACTGCCAAGAGAAACTATCTGTTGATAGCAAGATTGCAGGACTCTTAGACCAATCATAAGAATCAAACAGAGACAATGTTTTAAATTAAGTAGAAAACTATGAAAGATATTTTACTTCACCTAAATGGACACAGTCTTATTAATATGTATAATGAATTACAAAATGCATTTTATTTGCCTCCAACATCTTCCCAGCTGAACAGGAAGCTTTTAAAAACACTTACCTTATCACTTTGAATCTCATCTGCTGCTTGCAAGTCATATTGTGTCTGAGCCAATTGTTTTGTACAACTCTTTATCACTGGTCAGGAATTGTATTAAAAAATAATAATGACCACTTAATTTTTAACGATCTGTAATCTCCGTGCTACATAACTGTAAATGCAGGGAGGGAAGAAGGGAAAACTTAGGGTTTGAAAACCTTCATAAAATCCCTAGGTTCTGGTGCTCACTTTTGTCCCATTCACTTAAGGATACCACTCTCTTTTCAACATGACCCCTGTTAAAACAAGCAGAAATACTCCCTGCTATTTGCTATGGCTATGTATCATTAGAGGTTTGGTTTAAACTCAAGAATAGTCTGTCTGAATCTGGATTTAACATTACTGATGTTCCTCAAGATTCTTTTTTAACAAGTCTCCACATACACAAAGGGCATCTCTATCTCCTTCAGTGTCTTACTCAACCAAGGCGTAGCAGGAGTAGGCAGTAAGAAGAACATGTGCTTTTTCTAAGAAGCTAAATAGTGGATAGTATGGAGAAGAGTTCAATGGAAATTACTTCAGGATACAGATGTTAGGAAAAGGCAGCACAACAATACATCTCCTTGCTTTACAAAACAGCCTGAGGTGGCAAGGCTTGGAAAAAGAAGCTTTGTCTAACATGTTTGGTTCTATAGTAAGGAATATGGTTGAGGAAATCAACACACTGACTCTTGGTAATCAAGACACATCTTCATAATGGGCATGGAAATACTGAGGTGAAATTATTACAAGAAAAAGGGCAGGACAGACAAAACTGGTCTTAAGGTTCCAACTGTACATAGCTCTAAAATTCAGGAGGCTTTTTTATAATTCATTCCTTTACTGCTTTCCATTACTCATCGTCTTTTTAGTTGCATCCTACTTTCTCTTTTCACTGCCACTGGGCCTAGATCCTTCCTCCTTAACATCAGGTTACAACATTTCATAAGAAAGAATATTAGGAGAAATGCTTTTCCTACAATACTCAAAAACTAAGCAGGTTGCCTAGTAAGGTAAAAAGAAAACTCAACTGGACAATACCCAGAGGGACTTAATCCAGTTGCCACTGTTCTGAGCCATGCTGTGCCTAGAGATCTCCAGAGATCCTTTCTCACCTAAATTATTCTGAGTCTATGAACTTTATTTTAACTGAAAGAAGTACAGACTTAGGTCCCTTACTCACTGGGTTGACCCTGGCTCCCTTTCTTGTTGAAATCACATCTATTCCAAGTTTGTTACAAGTCCCAAACTGTTTTACTCCTTTATCTCTACAGAAAGACATTTTCAGTGAGAATGAAAAGCCTGAAACTCATCATGATGAATGAATGCAGGTATGTATTCACAGGAAACCAACACTGTACAAAGCACTCTATTCCCACAATTTTTTTTGCTTGTAATTTTCAGTATGTTTCCTACCATTATAATAGAGCTGCACTGATTTTTGTTTCGGTTGGTTTAAATAAGATCATAAAGATCCCTGATGACTACTAGTTTAACTAGCTCCAAGTCAAAGACCAGCACAACTATAAAACTAATAGAAGTGTAATCTGCTATCCAATTGATTTGAAAAGTTAACTCACTCTATTGTAACTGGAATCTTAAACTAATAAGAAACTGAATTACATTCATGAGGTACAGTTACACATTTTTTTGCCATGATTTTATAAAAAATGCAGTATTAATTACAGACTGCAATAAATCAAATGGAAATTCAATCAGCTGTTCCACTACAAAAAACAAAGTATCGCAAACTATTCTGAGAGAAGATTTAAAGGCCAAATGGCATTCTCTCCATGAAGCATGCAAAACTCATACTGAACCTTGAAAAATCAAGTAGACTGTTATACATGATTTAAACTAAATAAAACCAGTATTAATTCAATAATGTTGTTCATCTGCAGAAAACAATCACACACTAAATTTCTGTATCGATGTATCATTATTATTAGAGCTTCTTCTGGGTATGCAAATTATATACTCCAGAAATAAGCCATTAAGTAATGATGAACAATAGATTATTGATTTTTAGGGTAGACAGGCAGTGTTTAATAGCTGGGAGAAGGGAATACGAAGATAATTCAGCCATTACATGGCCAAATGTAGCTATCCTTTAAATTTTAGAATTCACTCTACTGAAGTCATGACAAAACTTTGAAAGTAACTCCAGTAATAATTGCATGAGTATTTCCAAGCTGCTTTTATCTTATTGCAGCATATTTTTGGTAGACTGCATCGATAATTACTGTAGAATCACAGAGAGTTAATAATGCTGCAGAATTATGAAAAGTTAATAGATGATTCAAACTTATTTTAAACTAATAAAAGGCTATCCCTTATGTGTCCTATTACAGTGGTTCTCCCATTCATCTGCTCATATGATCAGGTTGTAATGGAAACAACATGAGAAAGAAGGATATAGCAAAGTTTTGGGGTATGTTTAAAACCTTCAGGCAAAACAGCCTGGGTCTTTGCAGTGACCCTCTGGAAACAATGAGTCT
>WTSP01022546.1:0-12858 GCA_025331215.1 Actenoides lindsayi
TCCCCCGGACCCCCGCCGGCTTCGCCTCCCTCACCCACCCGCGCAGTCCCAGGCCCGGCGGCGGGTCTGGCCGCCGCCACGTCACGAGGCGGCCGCGCCGCCGTGTCCCCCGCACGCCGCTCCGCATCCCCGGGAAGGTGGTGTCCGTCACTGCCGATCGTCACCGGCTCCTTCTCTTCGTCTGCATCCCCTGCCGCCCCCCGACCCCTCGCCCGCCGCCGCCAGCCCGAGGCCGGCCGCCACCCTCACCGCAGCGCCGGCCGGTTGTGGGGGAGGGAATGTAAACAAATGGGGTTTTATAGCTACCTCACTCGAGTGCCGTGTGCACCTCCCTCTCCGCTCGGTACCACACCGCTGCGGCGCCTCCTCCTCCTCCTCCTGCAGCTCCTGCCGCCGCCGCCGATACGCTATTCACCAACCACGGCTACGCCCAGCCTCGGCGCGCTCCCCACACTCACCCGTACGCACCATGCGGACCGGACTACAAACGAGTCCCGCAGCCCGCTCTGCCCAATGCGGAGCCATTTCCTCCCCTTTCCCCCCTCACCGATTCGCTCCCCCCTCTCCTGCTCCACCGCGAACTACGAAAATGGCGTAGCGAGTGTCACCCCCCAGCCCCGCGTCGGCTTGCGCTCATCACTCAAGCGCCGGGAGGCGTGCGGGGCGGGAAGTGGGGCGCAGCCGCGGGGCAGCGGGTCGGAAAGCCGCCCGGGCTCTGGGTAGCGCCAGCGGGAGCCGCGCCGTCGTCTGCCGTGGCGACAGCTCGCGCCGAGCACGGCGTACAACGGCCGCGGGGGGCCCGTGCGAGTTCCCGGCCGGGAGCCTGCGGCCCGCTCGGGCGGACGGCAGCTGGGCGGCACCGGTGGCGGCGCGGAGGGAGAGCGGCGTGGGCCGTGGCGGCGGCGGCGGCGCGGAAGCGGCCGCTCGGCGGAGAGCGGGGCCTGCCGCTGGAGCCCGGGCCGGGCCTTCGCTGCCGCCTGGGCCGGGCCTTCGCTGCCGCGCTCGCAGCTGCAGAGCTGGCGGCTGCCGAAGGCGTCTCTCAGGAGTAGAGGCGTCTTTCGTAGGTAGGGCTCGGCTGTCGACGGAGGTGCTTTTCCGAGAACGAGGGGCTTGTTCCCTCCCGTTCGTTTAACGCTTAGAAAATCCTGGCAGGCTGACGGGTGAAATAAAATCGAAACCTGTTTATCTAGATGAGAAACATCCTTCTCTTCGATACATTTAATTCCTGAACAACAGCTGTACAACTTAAAAAAAAAAAAAATTAAAACCGTATGTAAATTCAGTTCCTTTCTAGAACAACACCGAGGATCAGCAGACATCTTGGTTTCTAACCTAAGACCTACATTATACAGGAGTCCTTCACGGCAAATGCTAGTTCAAAATAAACCAATTTATGTCGGAATAGGGATTTATACAGGCTGCTCAAAGGCTGAACAACACTTACAGGGACCGTTCCAATAAGTTGTAGGCCGAATCACTTTTCTGAGAAATTTGCATACAATTTCCACCGCGTTTTCCTCCACAAATATCTACGGGTTCCATTGCAGGCTTCAATCTATAAGCAAACCACACCCCCTTCCCCCCCCATCCCCTTACATTTTTCTTTTAGACTTTAGTATTACTGAATTGAAGTAATCACCTAATCCTTTCTAAACTTGGCCCTTCGTTAACCGGATGAATCGCACCAGCGCTACACTGGCAGAGCCAGAATCCAATCCTGTCCAGCGTCCTGTCTCAATCCAAGCCTTACCCTGCGGTTATCCACCCCAATAGCAGCCCAAAGTCATTATGTGCGTTTTGGCTTGGTGACATAGCCCTAGGAAACAAAAGCAGTTCTAAAATACCAAAAATGTAAAGGATAAATTTGTTTAGGAACCAAAAGAAAGTTGATACGTGTAAGACTCAAAAAACCACGTAAGCATAAAACTGGAGTCACAATGCGAAAGATAATCAGAAGATAATCAATCTTCTCTAGATAAGATGAATATTAGTTGTAATGCAAATAATGTAACGAACTGATAGACACATAGACCCATCAAACGGTTCTGGACCCGAGACCACGTTAGCTTTCTGTTATGCTACACTAATCTTTTGGTATGTCATGCTGAATCTCTACTGAACTTTCCTAATAACTCTTCCCCTCCTCCCCCCCATCATTTTCATGTCCCAGTGAAAGACTTTCTAATTTCAAATCTCTCCCAACACCTTTTTCTTCCTTTAGTATTTATTATGAGAGAAAAAATAACCTCTACATTCCTTCTCTCATTCTTTCCCAAGTAAGTTACTGAATCAATCACTAGAATACAAACCATACTAGTCCAAAAATTTGACAGCCTCTGCTCAGGTCCAGTTTCAGGGACTTTTAAAGTGATTATGAGGTTCTATACCAAACTGTTTCACCAAATCATTTGTACACTGATTTGAATGATTTCTGCCTCCAAGCAGGTCCTTTATCAGAGTCTTTTGTACAGCAAATAAAATACAGATCTGATGCTGACATTGGTCATAAGACACCTACCACAATAGCCCCTGCTGATTACAGGGTGTGACTGATTTGTGTTCCTGTCTGGTCTAGAAAAAAGTCCACTGAGTGCAACAAATAAAAGCGAAGTTTTGTAGCTTCTTCCTTCAGAGTTTATTCTGAGTGAATTGTACATGGTAATAAAATTGGGCAGATGGAGTTTCTGAGCTTTTCAGGGTAAACGTCAAATAATATAAAAAAGCTCAAAAAACCCAGAATCGAGAACTCCAGTAAGAGCACTACAATGGATTAATTGAAATGAAAGTATTTAATACAGAAAGCTCCTGTAAAATTACAGGCCTGATTTATTTTGTACTGGATTCAGTGTATTCAGAAAACGTAGAAAATTTAGGTAGGTGGGTAAGGAAGCTTTTCTGAAGGCAGCTTTGCCTTCTTGTAGAGGTACTGATGGTACATAGCTACTTTCCAGAGATTCATCTGAACAAGGTATAACAATAGTAGTAATAATAATAAGAAAAATTCTCCATATTAATGTCTTCTCTATTCAGAAGTCCTCCTTCTCTCCATCTGTTACATGCTCTAACGTGTATCTGTGTAGTTTAGAGCCAGAAGGGACCATGAGTAGTCCTCACAGCACTCTGAGAGAGAATATCCTTTCCTGTTAAGAAATGACAGTCTCATTTGTATTTTGAGTTAGGCTATAACCTTCCCCGTTATGCTGCTGAAGGCTTTCTCTTCATCCTTTGACAAGTGTGTTTGTATCTAGAGTATTTTCCCCATGGTTGGGCAGCGTATCTTAAAGTGAGGTTACTTCTCCATAGTTTTAACCATGTATTTCAGTACAAGAACTGCCTGCACATTGCTCCCGAGAGAAAGTACGAGTTCCTATACTTCAGCGTCAGAAACCCGGAACAAAAACTATGAAATCAGGGATGACTATGAAAAGCACGCAGCTGAGAAGTATGCTGCCCTGTAAAGCATGTGGAAAAACTTTCTGTGATGCAGGGAAGCTGGTACCAGGGAGCAGGGCAGCTGGCACTGCAAGAGTACCAACAGCTTGAGAAAGCACTAATGCATACAACAAATCCAGACTGACTTTTCAAACTCAAACAGAATGATATGTTACTATACTTGTAGAATGGAACTGTCGTTTTTTTCCCTCCTCTCCTGTCACAGGGACTTGCCTAGTAACACTGCATGGTACCTACAATGCTGCAAAAGCAGATTGTGGCTTCTATCAGGGCTTGTCTCAAGATAAGGCCTTGTCTAGGGGCACAGCTCCAGCTCTGACCTCTTTCCAGTACTGGTGGACATGACGCATTTGGTCAGCAGACCCTAGCTTAGGTCAGCTGGCTGTGTTGGCACAGGAGACAATAAAGGAAGAGACAGGATATAGTGTTGAGCTTCAGTTGTGAGATGCAGGCCTAAAGAGAAGACGTGTGACGTTGGATTTCACTCCCTGTCCTCCCTTGTAACAACACAATTGCATGGGAGGGTTAGAAGGTTGACATATACACACAAAAGGAGTTTGTATAGAAGCAACGTTTTCCTAGCTATTACTTGAAAAAAAAAAAATAGAAAGAAAAGAAAGAAAAGGGAGAAAGGGAGAAAAAGAAAGAGAGAAAGAGAGAAAGAGAGAGAGAGAGAAAGAGAAAGAGAGAGAGAAAGAGAGAGAGAAAGAGAGAGAGAAGGAAAGAAGGAAAGAAAAAGAAAGAACATTTAGGTTTTGCTTCCACTACTGTTCTTATACCCAATTAGTGATTCTGCACATGGGTTTAGTTCTTATATCCTGATACTGCCTCTGACTGTCAGGAGGAGTCTTGTGAGTATTCTTTGGAGATTAGGAACAATAATATTGAAAAAGATTTTAATTGGGAGAAATTAACTTAGAAAGCTGGTTGTTGAAGGTGTACACACCTCTTCTGCTATTCCAGTGGGAGGAAAATGTCACTATTTGTTGCCAAAATGAAGTTTTGCACCCCTCTGGCATATCCAGCTTTTTGGTTGAAGAACCCAACTTGATTTTCTTATTTTTGAAATATTGATGTCTCAAGAAAAAGCCAGCGATAATTCAGAGTAGATCTGGCTAGTTTGGCACCAACTAGAAAGTAATAATTGGAAAGTTTCTCTATTCAAAAGGTGGGACAAGAGGGGAAATCCTTCTGAGCTTTTTTTTTTTTTAAAAAAAAAAACAAACCCAACCAATTCTTACCCTTCTCTTAAAACAACATTTATATCCTCCCCTGTTCAGACAGTATGGAAACATGTATGGGCATCTGTGTAGGCTTTGAAGCAAAAATATTGATGTCAATGATGCAGGCTGTGTAATTTTAAATATCCTAGTGTAAAATATTGTCAGGAAAGTAGTTTAAACAGGCTTTTTTTTTTTCTAACATGCCAAAACAAGATACAGATTTTAAAGATCTTTGTTTTAGAAGTTTCTGAGTTAGTCTGTTTGTGGGAAAGGGCTAGACTTCTTGGTTTTGTTTTTAAATACAAACTAAAATCTTTAGTGAAACAAAACCCCAAACCTTTTCCATTGGCTCTAGACTTAAGGATACATAAACATGAAAAGTCATAAACAAAAGGAGTAATGCTACAGCAACAACCAGAATATTTGTTCAGCACAAGGCTTTTTTGCAGCAATATGGAAAAAAAAGCCACTATGAGTTGTAGACCTTCGGTTAATTTTGCAAAGCTAGCAAACACTGGGGTAGGTTACCCACGGGAAAAGTCGCTGGGCAGACTTGACTTTATGAAACCACCCTCCCTTTGTTTTGTTATTATTTGTTTTAAAGACAGCTCGCAAGGCATACTGTTTAAAGTAGCCAAAAGCCCTTTCATTGGATTTGAGACACACAGGATTTGGTGGTAGCAGGGCTGGGATTGCATTCAAAATGGAAGATATTAGAAAGCAAGGACAGTGTGTCAGAGGTGCCTTCCTCTCTTGCGGACTTGGGTTTATTTATTTTTCTCCCTTCCTTCCTGCCTGTTGCAAACACCTGTTTGCATGTGGCATCTTTTCTGTGTGCATTGGTTGCAGAAAGATCTCATCTTCCTACCAAAGGATATGATGGGAGGGACAGGCCAGTCAGCTGCTTCCTCCAGCACGTGACCGGGATAAGATTCCTGAGCACAAAGAATTTATGGTCATATCCATAGAAGAACCTCTGTATCAATAAATACAGGATATTCTCTGCTGGAGCCGGGCAAGGTTCAAAACATTAAACAAAGCTGTACTAGCTTTGTTTAATGTTTGGGGTGGAGTAAACTGACAATTCCTCTAAAGTCTTACACTTCTGAAGGCAAACTGGATTGATTCCAAGACTGACCCACCTGACCAAAGAGGAAATACTGACTTTAATGTAGTCTCTTTAGATGCTGAGGTATTTGTTTTATGCCCTTTTCTCAAACAGCATGGGAACATTTAACGATACTGTCCCCTGACATTATTTGAAAGAATCAGTGAGCTGATTAAAGTAAGAAAATGAAGGTTAATATCTTTTATGTCAGCCCCTGACAATTTTTAACCACTAGTTTGGTGACTGGCAGTCTTTATATACAACTTAGACTTAGCTGAGTAACACAAGTGTAGCTTTTCTAAAGTGGATTTTAGGAGGCAGCTGGGGTGAATTTCCTCATTTCTTTCACCTCTGTTCCACATGGAAGTGGAAATGACAAATTTTAAACTCCAGCAATTCCTCCATTATCAGCATACAGACTCAGGAAGCCAAAACAACCAGAAGTCACTGTCTGTCTGTTTTTAATACCTCAGGAGGGACTGACCATCTATGAAATTTCAGCAGTGGAAAGGGGAGCCAGTGTGAACCACTGTGGACACGCTTCAGTAACTTAGGCTTGAATGAATGGGCAAGGAGGTCTTACAGCCTCATCCCTTCTTTATTACAGATCCGAAGCCTGGAAGGAACACCTACAGAGAAGACAAGAGACAAGAATGTGCGCTAGCAGGGAAAACAAACAAAGATATTGTTTGCAGAAATAAAGCAAACTATGAAATGAGAGTTCTGTTTGCTTTTCTTTAAGTCAGCTGTACCAGTAGCAAAATCGAAAATCAACAGAAAGGCTCTCAAAATCAAAATTACTGATGACTGGCTCACAGTCTAGGTAGAGTTAGCTTAAGCTTAGCTGTGTTTATCCTTCCATGCCTGGTAATTACCTAAACAGGAATTGGAGGGAGCAGTAGGACTCTGGCCTGCAGGGTGCCATTGATGTTAACAGTACATGACCTTGGCTTTGAAATGCTGGCATGCAGCGAAGTTGTTTTTTCCCCCATAATTTACATTTTTGCATTTGCTCCATCTGTATTCCGTGATGTAAAAGGATGTTATCCCCACTCATTGCTACAGAAAATAAATAGACACCTGGAGGAGTATGAAAGACATTAGAAAACACCCCAGTTTCCCAAATTTTCACTGTAACCACTTCACAGTACCACTAGGTGCTGCAGCTTTATTTTCCATGTCGCTGCCCCAAAATGCTTTGCACAGTTGGATAGTCATTACAGTTTTAATGACACAAGTAGGAGCATGAGTTTAAGCATAAACAGCTGTGAAGAAGAGAGTAAACTTCAGCTGATATACAAAAAGAGGAAGCATAGGGACGTGTAGAATATGGTCTAAATGACAAGTTCAATAGCAGTGGAATTACGCGGAGAGACCACAGTACACAGAGAGAAGCTGGAAAGAGGCAGAGAAATGGGGAGGCCTGTTTCATTGCTGTCTTTCAGCTGCCTGAGATTGCAACCTCAGTTGATGCCTGTTGCTGTAAATCGTTATTAACTCCACTGAGAGGAAGGTATAGCAGCAGCAGGACAGAGTAACACAGTGATTAATAAATCCCATCACCCATTACAACAGGAAGAGAAGTTCTGAAGTATTTCCTCAAACAAGTATGGGAGTAATGAGTCTACTTGTGAAGGAGGGGATGTGGTCATGCATCTTTGCTGACATATCGGGTGATGAAATTTGGCATGCATTAGAGCAATGAGAGAGTTCTGAGAAGACTGAAGGGTGGTAATGTCAATAAACAAGCAGAGAGAAAATAAAGCCATTTCTGCAGTGGCTGCGTTGGACTAACATTGCTTGGGTAACTAATTGGACCATCAATTGGAAGCAAACCAGTCTGAGACAAATTTAGTGACAGTTTTCTCAACAGTGAAATTGGGAAGAAAAAATAAAAAGGGGGGGAAATATTATATTTGAAAATGTTTGATTTCCCTCACACTATTTTATGTCTTTCTGCCCCTCTCAGGTAACCTTGCCTTTTATCTCTTACCTTTATAATATGTCTCCTACCTTTATAAATGTAACTAAAAATTCATTCCCATAGACACAAAGAGTAAACTTAGATGAGCCTCTATGTTAGTTCTAATGAAGTTATTGTGGACTTCTCCAAGAAAACCATTTAAGTTTTGGGTTCATGCTTACTGATATTTAGTTTTTTAATCATGGTACCATCTCTCAGTATATCTGCTTATGGAACTCCTTCCAATAGGTGGCTTTCTCTAAACATCTGAAGAGTATGTCTATATAACTTCTTAATAGTTTTTTGATATAAACTACTGCTGAAGTTTCTTAACTCTTTCTTAGAAGGAAAAAAAATGGCCCATGAAGATGCTTCACTCTGTTCATATATTGAAGTGTGTAGCTAGTGGTTCTCACAGAAAGCTGTCTCACAGTAGCTTTTTGGCCATCAGTCCATTTATGTAGTTACCTAAAGCTAGGTAGCCCAGTTGTTTGTATCATAGCCTTACATTGAACAGTGTTTGCTTCAGAGAAACGTCTTTCTCTACTTTTTGCAGGTAGTTTAGTACAGGTTTTTGTAACTGGGTAAATACTGTAATTTCATTCACATTTTCAGAATGACTTTTATATTAATTAAATGTTAAATATATGACACACTGTCCTTTCTTTCTAATATCTTCCATTTTGAATGTAATCCCAGCCTTGTTACCACCAAATCCTGCGTGTCTCAGATCCAATGAAAGGGCTTTTGGCTACTTTAAACAGTATGACTTGCAAGTTATATTTAAAACAATTAATCCACTGGATTAATTGCAGGTCAGTTCTGAAGTTTGAAAGCTTATAATCTATCAAATTTTCAGTTCACTAAAATTCTGAGGCTAAGTTTCTGAAGCACAACTTAACATCCTTTGGCAAATCAATATATATCATGAAAAGAAGGAAACTGTATACAGGAACCTCAAGACATTGTTTCTTAAAGCTAAACAGAAGCTAAAACTCAAGTTAATGCTTACTAATAATTTGAAAGGAAGCTGAGAATATTTTAGGCAAGGCAGTTACTTGAAATGAGACTGCTTGGGGCTTTATGGCTCAGGCGTACCTGGGCTGGGCTGGCTCACTCCCAAATTCCCATGTGAAGCAGAGGCCAGATTCTGGGGAATTCTAACCTCAAAAACAGATCATGGAGTTTTGCTTAAGTTTATCTTGAATGACCAAAAAGTACTTAGCTTGGACAGTGCGATTATTTATACTACGGAGTGTGTCAAGTGCATAGTCTAAGAATGACAAGAATTAATCGCTGTTTTTCCAAGGGCACTTCGGTTATAATGTAATCTACACTTCTTACCCTAAAAGAAGTATACAAATTTTGACCCTGTTATCTCAGAAGATACTAACAGCATCACAGCTATCGCTCATTAGGCAAAAACATACTTGGTTATGCAGCTTCTAAACAGCAGTGAATCAGAAGACAAACTGCCAGCCACGATGTGCCTGAAACTACTGCCCGCACCCCGGTCTCGAGAGCAGCATCCACCCGTTACGGAGCAGATCAGTCCACTTACACAATGTCGAGTGCCAGCTCCATCATTCAGGGCAGCAGTGGCTGATTCTTGTCATTTCTCTCTTTCTCCTCTTCCTCGTTTGCAGGAGGGAGAGGCTGCATGGCCTATAGTCACTTCCCTCGACAGGAATAGTTGCTATCTATGCAGTTTCTGTTTTAAACTACTATGGTTTTAAGGAGCTGTTTGAACAGTTGTTGGGTTTGGGTTTTTTTTTATATTTATTATTATGTTGAGCCTTGAGCTAGTAAAAACAATATTATGGTAGCGCTCTAGTTCTAAAACCAGAGCAGCTGTTTTCAGAGGAGGACACTTCAAATTGCTGCACAAAACTTTTAACTGTTGAAGGCTGAGATGTGTGCAGTGTACAAGCCCCAGTGTCTGTGAACAGCAAAGCAGCAGTAGGCTCTTTTTCAGAGGTTGTTGCTGATAGTTTCAATTGTAATCCAAAACCTAACACAGAGAAAAGTGATTTTTACAAGGGAGGGTGAGGTGGATCAAAATTACTGCAACTTCCCCCCCCACCCCCTTTTTCTTTTTAATGCCACTGGTGTTCCACTGCAAACCAGCACAGAAACATCATTCATTTCAAAAGTCAGTGATCTCCTGAGGGCAAAAGACAGTCTGTGTTCATGCTAATGTAACCTGATCAGCAGTCAGGTTACAATCAGAAAGCTGAGTGAGAAGGAAATAAGGAGACTTTGAGAATTTGGCAGAGACAGATGGAATTGCCCCAGTGTCTATTCATTGTACCCAGAGCAGTTCTGTGTTTCTCAGGTATCCCACAGCTTTCTGTCTTGCTATGGCTCTTGTTCAGCCCTTTGGAACCACCAGTGAGGTCATCCAGCCATTTAGGGTTATAATGCCATCTAAATAAAGAAAACACACAACTCTTGTCCTCAGAAAATCTGCTATCCTAAGGTCTGACAGGTATAGTGAAAATAACTAGACCACAGAAACCTTTTCAGAGATGATTCAGTCTTCATAAAACAGCAGTTTGTATTTTCAAGAATCTCAGGAAAAAGGAGCCCACCTTCTTTTTCCCAACATGACTTAAATTTACGGTGTCATCTGTTCAGAGGTCCCCAAAGAGACAGACATTCTCATTTCCAGTTGTAGGAAATGAGGCCAGCAATTCTGTTCCTTCTGGAGTCAGCATTGCCATGTCTTTTCTGACAGTGTATACTTTAACAGAGCCTAATCTGTTGAATATCAAGCCGTTGAGGCAGCTAGAAAACATTTGCCAGTGTAAGTAATAACTCGTCCGCTCTTTAGGTGGAGCAGAGAAGAGCAGTGTACTACTTCTGCATTCAATAAGTTCTGCTGGGGTGGGGCTTATGGGTGGTTTGGGGTTTTTTTTCTATGAACTATGATACCGGTATATCTTAGTGTAATAGATGAGTAGGAGAAAAGATTGACAGCAGGCTCTTAGTTGTGTGTGTAGATTTTGTTTTGTTTTTCCCCAAACCAGTCTCTTTCATGATGCTGGCAAAAATACTCATGATTGTCTGCGCTGGTGGTTCTGTTCTCAAACCAGGACATGAGGCATGTGTGAGATAGGGACAGTCATGTTCACTACAGACCACCTCCTTGAAATGCTACAAATGCAAACATACTCAATCTGGGAGATAGTCTAAAGTAGATTCCCTCCTCTGAAGTGGTCTTCCTCTTTCACTCTTTTTTCTCTTCTCCAATTTCTCCTATTGCTGTTCCCAGCGCGGCTCCAGAAAAGTCAATATTGGTATTAAGACACTACCAAATTATCATCTGCAGGTTTTTTTGAAGGTCAGGAAATGTAGTCCTTAAACTAGTGCTGATGGTCTCTCTGTGGCAGCACCTGCCGAAGTAGAATTGTAACTGAATGGTGACAAATACAGAGGAATCAATAAGGGAAATGAATCTGTTGCTGATAAGGGCTCAAATGTAAAACTTAAGCTATCTATATCTCTTCACTGTCTGGTCACTCTTCTCACTGCAGGCCTTTGAAGTCTCTAACCACTGACTGTTATTACATAGCATCTCTCTCAGACAGTCACGTCCTGGTGAAGTTGAGGATGTAGAATATATATGTTTTCTGTTCCTGAGACACTGATGTGGAATAATCTTTCCAGAATTAAGTTTTAACACAGTTTTCCTTCAATATCATACAGGAAGAGGCAGCTTGAGAACGCTTTCCGATTTGATGCTTGCATAGTGATGCTCTCTGGAATGGCCTTTCACAGCATCACTGAAGTTAATGCCCTAATAAAACTGGCTTCTCCTCAATAGGCTTTGTTTGCTTTAGCCTGACTTTATTTTCAGGGGATTAAGATTTAACAATAATATTTGTATGGTCTTGAAACTCTCTTGTTTTTGGAAGAAAAAGCACATTGTTAGTGTAAGTTCAGAGAAGAGGCAAAAAAATGTTTTCCTTTAGTTTCACTTTGTCATGTTCTAGGAGGAACAAAACCAGACATCAGAAAACTCCCACAAAAAAGCTGACTGCTAGAGCTTTGTTAGAGACCTTACTTAACCACTGATCTTTAAAAAAGATATAAAAAGTGTTGTACATCATTCTGAGATACTTACAGCAATACTACTTTGTTGAGATGTTTGAAACTAAGATTTAATACAACTTAGTCTTAAGTACTGCAGATTGCAAGGTAGGAATGTTAACTGCTTAAAAACCAAGCAAGCCAGGAGTGACACAATTTTCTTCTTTACCCTTGCACTCAAACTATACACGTTATCATTGGGAGAAAGATGCTTCCTATCTGACAAGTCTGTAAGCTGTTGGAAAAAACTGACGCTGGTGTTCACTGGGGAACAGCGAGTCCTGTGGAGACAATGGGATGCAAGACTTTCCTCCCTCCACCCCGCATTGTGCTTGTGGCTGGTGGAGTTCCAAGAGAAGGTGGAAAAAATATTATTTGGTTTCTATTACCCTGAAGCAATCATTTCCAGTAGTCACCTAGTGAACCTAAAGGAAGTCTGCTTTGTTTCATTTTTTTTCCCTGAAAACGATGATAAAACGAGTTGATAAAGGAACATGTTACTCACCCTTTATCAGGCTCCAATTCAAGAGTTTAAAACATGTTGCTGGCTTTACACAGGCAAGTATTTACCTTGACTCAGTTGCTTAGTAGCTCCTTTCCAATCAATGGGAATGTAAATGTGCCATGACTGAGGCACATGCTTTAGGGTCTTGCTGCATCACATCCTTTGCATGTCACAATCAGTACTGAAAAATGCGGTTGTGACTGTACACCAAATTAGGACAAGAACATTGTGGAAGGTAGAGCTTGGTAGGACATGAATCTGGCGTGCACGTAAATGGTGAAGGACAGGGGGAGTGTTTTCTGCTGCGAGACTACCCAGCATTTAGATCTTTTCTGCATTGTTTCTGGAGAAGTCCTAGATACTAGAAGCCAGGCATTTTGAAAGCCATGTTATTTCTTTAGGTACGTTGCACACACATGACAGACAGACAGACAGACAAGAAAGGAAAGAAAGGAAAGAAAGGAAAGAAAGGAAAGAAAGGAAAGAAAGGAAAGAAAGGAAAGAAAGGAAAGAA
>WTSP01022546.1:12958-34239 GCA_025331215.1 Actenoides lindsayi
GAGAAAGGAAGAGAAAGGAAGAGAAAGGAAGAGAAAGGAAGAGAAAGGAAGAGAAAGGAAGAGAAAGGAAGAGAAAGGAAGAGAAAGAGAGAAAGAGAGAAAAAGAAAGAGAGAAAGTAAAGGAAAAAAAAAATCTGGCCTTCTGCCAGGCGTGTAACACCATAACAACCACCATAACAACAGAACAAATCTACTTTTTTTATGAAATGCTTCATACACCCTGAATTCAGTAAGAACTAAGATGACATTGTTTCTTTCTCTGCTTGATAATATATAACAAAACAGGTCTCCCTAGTATGCAGAGAAGTGTATGTATACTGGTCCTAAATATGATGTGGCTCTATGAGAAATGCAGTATACTGTATGCCTGATACAAAATCAATTACAATTAATATGCTTAATTCAATAAACTCTGGACTAAACTTCATATAGAGAATTTTCCATGACAATGGAAGAGAAAAATATAAAAGCTAATACCAACATCTACAATTAAGCAGCAATCCACAGCTATCATTAAAGGGCATGGCTTGCTTTCTTTCCCATAGAGATCTTTGCACAGACTCCCTTTCCTGTCAGGCCTTTGAGATAATTGTTTCAGCTTTTAGTTTCTTTGAGCCATTATAGAAGACTTCTGAGTATATTTCATTGTAAGCAGCAAGGTGCTTACAATGCTTTCAACTCATTGCTTTCGACTGCCAGAAGTTGTCAAAGAGATGTACGCAGCATATATTCCAGAAATTATGTACTGTCTCCATTAATACACTGCCTCTTCCCTTTGTCTTCATTTGCTCATGTTCATATTATTAACCCATAATTATAAAGGCCATTTTACTCATAATGATAAATCTGTGTGCAGAAAAACCTTTCTGTTCTCTCTATTGAGGGGGTTTAGTTAAAACGTATAAATTGAAGAGTGAGTTGGTTTTCTTTTGCCACTTCTTAGAAATTTTTCCTTTGCTGTTTTGGAGCCCACTCCTGTAGATCAGCTGTAGGGAAAGTCTAACTGGAATCAGCAAGGGTAGCGAGGGAATGAAGCTGCTACCATACATCTTGTCAAGAAGGCAGAGGTTGAGGCTCTGGACATACTGAGCCAGGTATACTAACCTAGTCTCAACAAAAAAATTAAGCACAGGCTCCTTCCCCTGAAAGATCTAAGTAAAATAAACAAACAAGATACCACTAGAAATAAAAGGATACATAAAAAAAAGAATAAATAATATTAACTAAATACAGAGGGAGATTGTGATATGTGCAAAAGCACGGGTACTCTTATTTCTTGCAGAAGTTTAGATAATTTTCTTACTATTATTCTGTTTATGTTAACAACTTACTAAATTTCAAACTCACCAAGATCTCTTCATTCTAGATTTGTAGGAAGCAAACCCTATATTTAAAGCTGCTGACCGGCACCGCGTAAATTTATGACAAATTGTATTTGTGACACATGTAATTTCAGCTCCAGTACTGTAATTGTGAAACTGGAGTGATGCCTATTACTAGCAGAGGCACTGTGTTTTACAAACAAAGCACTTCTTAGGAACTCAAGTGTAATACTTTTTTTCCTTTATTTTCCCCGAGACACGCGAAGCCTGAGCCAGCAATGAGTGCTCTGAGATTTCTTGAGAATGTGCTGAAAGGAATAGTGGCACTCTGTTAATTCATCTTTTCAAGACTGTTTAGCCAGTTCTTTTGGTCACCTTTCCTAATTTTTAAGATTACAAATGTTATATAACTGTTTCATTTTCAGCAACTCAGTTTTGGGTTGAAATAGCAGCACAGGACACTGAACAGAAAAGAGTGATACTGATTCTGCAGAATTCCTGAGCCATGACAGTAGACTTTTAAGTTGGATTGCAGAATAGTTGAAGCTGACATTTGACTGACTATGCCATTTTTGTCTGACCTTTGCAAGTTTTTATGGGAACCTTTAAAATCTATTTTATATCCAGTTACGCAGCATAGAAAGCGAAGTCAAGACCATTTAGAGAAGACCAAAACGCCTAAACTATGACAGCCAAAGACTGCTGACACCAAGAATCAAAGCCCAGTGCTACTTTCCTAGCTACAGTGCATGATGTTAGCTAAATCCAAAACCTGGCTCTCCCTTCAATTTGGGTAAAAAAAAAAAAGAACTGGGTCTAACTACTGCAATTTTATGCTTAATGGCTTCAAGGCAGTTTATAATAACTGATAGGAAAAACTACTGATCTGAAGAAATGCTTTTTCCATATCTAAATCATCACTACTCCAGCCATGTCTGAAGACTTATTGGAGTTCTTATTAGCTTTAGATCAAACTATCACAGCTCCTTTTCCAGGCCTCAGATCTCTCCTCCTACGGTGAAACTGAATTTTGATTCTCTTTCAGTAATGCTTAGAAATGCCGATGTCTAAAAACATACAACGCAGCGATGGAATCAGGGTACATGGTCTTGCAGAAGAATGGAGCAAGCACCTTGTAATTAAGGAAATAAAATATTTTAATGAGTTCAGAGATGGAAATTTACTGCATTAAAGGAAGCACAGCAGGAATAGAAAACTAGCTGTGGCCTAAGGATGACTTTCTAGCTGAAGCACAAGGAGACGTTCAGAGAGCAGTTAGCTCAGCCAAACCTCATTAGGTACAGGACATTCAGCTTGTTAATAGACTCTGTCTTGATTGATACTTCTCGTACAATCAGGTGTTTTATTAGTAGGTTGGACTTTTACCAGATAGATTAATGACCAGTAACCTGAAAATAAATGATAGCCTCTCAATTTATCTGGTATAAATCTGAAAAATGCATGCATTTAGCTTTGCATTGTCAAACATAAATTACCATGCTCTTTCCAGAGTAGGGTATTTGTTGTGGGAGTAACTGGTTTGTTTTAGGATTCCCCTCAATGGTTGCACATTAACCAAAATTAATGTTAGTATTTTCTTTTATTTCCTTACTTAAAACATTTAATCTTACATTTAACTCTCAGCTAGACACCAGAGAGATTTAGCAAATTTAAATTTGTAATGTTATAGAAAGACCTCCAAAATACCCTTTAAGTATTCATAGTTACTTTAAGAAATACAAGAACACTACCTACAGCATTCTCCAAAATATACAAATGTACACTATAACAACAATTACTGGTTTTTTTTCCTGTGGAAGTGTCCTATGAACTCTTCGGGATCATTTCCATTTAGCTATGGGAGGCGATAATTTAATGCTTTCAAACATAGTGATTTGGGTTAATAACAACCTACCTAACACTTCAAGAATAGAAGAAATAGTATTTATATTTATTTAGCACTGGAAAAGAAGCACAGAATTTGCTTTTATTATGGTCATCACAACAGGCTGTTAAAGGTCTGATTTTTTTTCAGGTGAATTTTTGGGCACAGAATGAAATACAGGAAAAAGAAAAACTCTTTCAGGCAGTGAAGTTGGGCTTTTAATTCCAGCAGTGATCTGACTTTCTCTGTTAAAAAAAAAAAAAAAAGATGCTGGATGTTGTATTTTTAGACTAGCTTAATTCCACTATCTGCGTGAGGTTTCTTGCAGTAACAGGAGCAAGTGCTTCACTGTAGAGGATTGACACCCTGTCTATGCAATGCCAAGGTACGTACTTCTTTTGTTTGAGAGGAAGGTCTGAGGTTAAGTCAATAATTACACCAAGGAGATATGGATGGATCCAGCAGTAGGTCTGACATTCCCTTACAGCATGAGAGGAAATGGACTTAGAGCATCCCTGCAGGGCACACCTTCAATGTCCTTCATCTGAGGAGTCCTCTTTTGAACTACAATTCCTGTCTTCTATTCTTCCTTCTGGCTACTGAAGACTTTTATTCAGGTGCAGATTTACTGAAGGTGGTGTGTGAAGGTGGGTTAATTTAACTCTCCCATTAGTCCTGCCTCTTGCTGTTTTCCTCCAGAGCTAGCAGTCAGTGATAAGACATTGGAGAAGGGTATGGGAATGCATATCCATAGAGATAACACCCCGCTGAGAAGGATTTCTTCATGTGCATTCAGTCCCAAGTCACTTCAGAATTTCTCCCTCCTTTCCACTGAGTGTCCCTTTATGGTTTCAAACTGTTAATTTCCCTTAGCCCTATTCAGGATCGATCACCATCTGCCTAAACAGTAAACAGAGCATGCTAAGGGTGCTCCACAACCTGAAATAAAATTTTAACCTGCTGTGATGTAAACCACCTGTTCTTTTCAAGCAATTCAAGACCCAGGATCATGGTTTTTTTCCCACACAGCCTATCATGCAACCTGGTGGTTTATGTGCACGTGTAACCTGCCAGTATGATTTGATATAATTGCATAACTCAGTTTACTCACAGTTTCTCCCAAGATCAGATCTTATCTGAAATCAAACACTGCAGCATTTTGTAAAAAATGGGTTTGCAAAGACTACCCCTTCTGCTTCTAAGCTCTTTCCCTCCAAAAATGTTTTCCTGGGGACAACACGATCTTGCCACCGGTAGATTTGATATCTAACTTGAGGTGGCACCCCTAACCCTTTCTTGGCTTTAGCTATTGATGATCCATCACTGGTGAATTAAATTTTCCATTATATAGCATTTCTTAATCTAAGCCCCCCCCCACTTTTAAACACACTACGTAACATTCATCACCTGATAAGAGAGTAACAGATTTACCATACCCCTTTTTAAATGCAGGTGTTTGGTGAATCCATTTGGACAGCTCAATTATCTTCTTTTTTTTACAACTTTCACATTACTATTTATCTGTTTAATGTCTAAAAAAACTCTAAAGAACAGTTCAAGAGGAAATTATGCAATTGTTTCTTTTTGAGCTCCTGAGTGCATGCTATTAACACTCCATACATGAATGGTGTGAAAGTAGTAATGATGTGTTCATTAAAGAGTGGTGATGAACATGCTAACGGTACGTTTCATTCGTTCCTGCTTACCACACCTGATTCAGCTCTATTCTTCACTTAATCCATACATGTCTGCTTTTTTTTTTTTTTTTCTCATCATCCAGAAGGTCTTTACTGATCAAACTGTCTATTTTACAAAATAAACAATGCATACTGCTAGCCCAGCTACACACTCTTTATCAAGCTGCTGGGTGCATTCAGTGTGCACCAGGCTTTCATACCCCCTCCAACAGGCTTAGAGCTTTAACACCCAACCCTCCTATGTGAAGAAGTGGCACAACTTGCACCACTTCTGAATTAATACAAGAGATGCTCCAATATGTCATTATGACATCTGATATCATGGTTCTCACTTGTGAACTAACTTCCTGGGAGAATGTTTTATGCCCACAACAAATATTAATCTAGAAATATAAACCTAAGTTTCCAGGTTTACTGCTTCTGTTCTCAAGCTGGAGGAAGACTTCTCTTTCTTTGCTCTCCTGGTGTTTCATAAACAGTTTGTGGGACAGGAAATCCAAATTGACTTCCTGTGAACTCCTGGTTTAATCAAGTAAAGCAGTTCTGCCCTGAAGTTTACACCTGCAGGCACAGAGTTGGGGAGATTGGAACAGACTCAAATTATTGCTCTGCATCTGCAACTTTCTTAACAATTCTGTAGAAGTTTATTATATTTCACCATTTAATTTTCTGGTAACATACTGTCTGCTCATCTAGGATAACAGAAAGAAATGAATTATCCTGTTGTACTTACTGGCTATCCCGGAGATGACTGGATTCTGTCTTCATGGGGGGAGAAAAGAGACTAGAGATTTTACTGTATATATATATGTAGTGTTCCTTAAGCCTCTTACCTACAGCAGTGCCACAGAATACTACTGGGGTAACATTTTATGGACAAGGAGGTCCCAAACACGTGGAGGATTGTTTATGAAATTGGAATGCTACCAGGAATAGACCATGAAACAAGGCACTTTTGGGAAAAAGCATGTCATGAAAGCTACGCGAAATTCCTGCCTCTCTGACTGCCAGCAGCAGCTTTGTGAATTCCCTTGAGATGATTTACAAACAAAAGGCACCAGAGTGTGCAAAGGACATGGTTATGTAATTGTGTTATCCACTACAGAAATAAACATTATGGTTATAGTAAATTCCCCGCCCCCCCCCCCTTGCATCAGACAATAGAACATCAAACATCAAAGAATTAAGAGAGTTAACTTGTTTCCTGTTGCTTTTACGTCACTTTAGACAGGAAGTAATTACAGGTAGTTTGTTCAGATATGATACTAATATTCTTTGTGTTTCTGCTGGAACAGCTGCATATTTAACTTAATAGAATTAGCATAATAAGCTTTAGTTATCTTGTGAACATATCTGAGGTACCAAACATATGTCAAATAGCCATCTGCCTTAAGAAGTTGCTTCAACATTGCAAGCTAAGTTTAGACACGTGCATTTTGCTGTGTTAAACATGCATATTTTTCAAACCAGAGCAACTGATCTGTAGATTAGAATTATTTGTACAGGCACCTGAAACAAATTAAACTCTTCCCATTAGGAAACCATATTTGAGTGCTAAATATTTAATTGTTCAACTGGGATAGAGTTCTATACTTATTTGAAAAGCAGCATGGTTGGAAACTAAAGTCAGGCTATTCTGGGCCACTTCTAAAAATCTTCTTTCAGATGCTACTAATCCAGTTTTCAGCTGTCTTCACCATTATAGTCACTTTATCCCCAGAAGCTGTTACCAGTCTAGTAGCAGGCAGCATTTTATTCACACCAGGAATAAACAATCCTTCCCACATCTACACCTGTCAGAGTAGCTGCAGCCAGTGGAAAGTGATGCACCCACTGGGCAGTGTGTCAGTCTGGAGGAACAGTAGCTGTGGTTGGTAAAAAGGGACAGGCAGAAGAGAGGCACGTAGGAAAGGATGTTCCTCTGTCCAGGAAGATCCAAGTACTAGGTGTGAGAGATTTGCCTATCCAGGTCCTTCTAGGAGCATCAGTGGGCTTTGGAGTTGTATTATCATAAGATTATAGAGTCAAATCATAGTAGCATTCGGGTTCCCTAGTTGGATAACATGCTAGAAATGTGATGGAACTATTTTGAGAAGACTTATTACGTATCTACTAGGAAAAGATTACAGAGCAGCATTAATTATAAAGAACTAATTTAGCTAATCAAATTTACCTTATATTTTTGCACTAATGCATTTTCTGTATAATTTAACATTTTGCTGTGAACATCGTAAGTTTTTACAAGGAATTATACTATATATGGTAAGATTTTTAAATTCTGTGAAAAATTAATGTGAATGTACCCAGATACAGAATATGTTAATACTCTAAGAAGTCAAAAAATTATGATTACAGAGCTGTTAGCAGGACTGCTCAAAGATTTTCATTCAGGTAGACTCCTAGGACAGAAAACAGTAACAACTAGCTCACTAGAAAAATCCCATCTTCTAGTGCTGGACTTCTATTACAGGTTAAGGCTGATACAGTTCAGGATCATAAACCTGCTGAGTTTTCTGTCTAAATAATTCTTAAAGCTCCTTTTAGAAAATCTTCAGAGACTTTTTAATTCTTGCACACAAAAAACAAACCAAAACCAAAAAGGTGTTGTCCGGTTTATAGGTCCCTCAAGTTTTGGAAGAAGAAGAAGGTTTTGATTACGATTATTGTGTCAAACTCACAGGACTTTCACACAATCTAATTGCAAAAATTGACTGATTGAACTAAGAAATAGTTAAGGGAGAGAAATTCAAGTATCTGCTATAAATGAAAAATAATTTTAGTTGATGCAATAAGCGGAAAGAATAAAAATGTTAGATGCAGGAGGCTTTAATTTATGTACAAACTCTGAAGTAATGAGGGAGACACATTTTAATGCAAATGAATGTAAAAGAATGAGATAGGACCAATGAATAGATATTTGCTGATAAGAAAGAAACAAACAGATGTGAGTGCAGGTGAAATAAAAACAGACCCATCTTCTGTTCCCAATACACCTCAGACAAAGTGATTAGGGTGAAGATCACTATGTAAAGAGAGTGGATTATAGCAAAGAAATGCCCTTGCCTTTTACATAATAAACAGCAGCCTTGGCCTGATTTTATAGTTTTTTTTAAAAAATCTCTCTTGAATACAACCCTTTTTTTCTGAAACACAACACAAAACAGACTTAAGATGGGAATGTTTCAGAATGCTTAGGAAGGAAAACAGCAGCTGTACAAGGAAACCTTTACAGAAAACTCAAAATTTAAGGCCTGAATTCCAAAGATGAGTAGTACTTTACTTTTACTGTCATCCCAGTCATTTCAGTACCTCAGTTTGCTTCTGTTGAATCTTCCCCTTCCTTCTCGTCATTCAGTTGCTCTGATAAGTCAGCTTGCATTTGCCAGCTGACAGGAGTTCTGTAGGAGCTGTTCAACAAAAAACCCCACATACACTCAAACTGCAGCCTTGGAAGCCGTATTTTAGCTGCGTGAAGTATGACCAGGGAATCTCCAGCTTCACCATTTTTTGATTCCTCAGTATGAAATAACAAGAGAATTAATTTGTTTTCACGTATCACAAAATCACAGAAATTCCTGGATTGGAAAAGACCTTTAAGATCATCTACTTAAATCATTAACCTAACACCGACAAGACCTTGACTACACCATATCCCTAAGCAAAACCATATCCCTAAGAAAAAGGGATGATGGTCAGATTTAGAGCATTTTGAGTTTGACATGTAACATGTCACCAAAAGAATAAAACCCCTGCATGCCCAAACAGAGCTATCTTTTAACTTCCCTATTAGAAAGCAAACTTTGGTGCAGTTATTTCAGATTTTCTTCGGAAGCAGGGGAAGCAGTGGCTGAGAGAGAACTGCAGTTAGTCACTCAAGGTGTGTCCCATAGGTAAGGAGCAAGAGGATGTATGCTACATTTTTTTTTCCAGAGAGAATGAATCAGTAGGAACACAGCATGTGTCTTGTAAAGATCAGTAGGACAGGCCCTATGACCAAGACAAAAAAAATTAAATCATTAAAAGCACTAGCAATTTGCCTTAGTTTTAGAACAGTGAAAACTACAGGAGATTGCAGCACCTAGAACTTGATCTTACATTTTCTTAGGAAAGACTTTAAAAATGCCCAACCCCCTAAACACCAAAATACACATGCAAAAAAAAACCCCACTCAAAACCCCAGAGGATATTTGACTGTACAAAAGTGGATGTATTTGGTGTGCATGGAATTAAAAAAGTTGCATTGCTTTTCTATGCAAGCTACTGTGTTGGATTGCCAGAGTTAGTTAGCTAGTCATGTGATTATATGATCTGGCACAAGATCTTAAATATAGCTATAATGGCATTTAAATGTTTACTCTTCAGATGCAGTTGAAGCCATTTGGCTTTCATTAGCTTGAACAGGATCATGATCTTTGGATATGGTAATATCAGTCTTTTTATTTTTTTTTTCCCCCCACCAATTCCCATCCTCTCTCTGCTTGCTACAGGGATGGCTCAGCTGGTGAGAGCTATTCATATTTACAAAACCAAAGCATTCCTTCTACTTCCACTGTTCTTCCCTCTTCTCCTCTGGGCTTTCTTTGAAAAGCAGCGGGTGTCACTTTACGTTCATTCCCTTTTTAGCTTTCACAGACACTTCAGGCTAGAGGTGTTTGAACCAGGTCGTGTACTCGAGTCAGTCTGGCTGAATGGTGTCCCTCACGACTGAGGCCCTCAGGTACAGGTTGCAGTATGTCTGATGGGGGTAGATCCATGCATGCAAATCACTGGAAATCTGTTAGACCAGGTACTGGATTTACTACACACAGCACATTTGTAGCACGCTGCTGTACAACTGATCAGTCTTACTGTGCTGGCCCCTGTAAAGCTGCTCTCGTACTGAACTCACCTTCCTCTGGATACATGGGGATCCAGCTGCCTGCACTGTTAGGCATCCAGCAGGTCACTGCTCTAAGGCAGTAGAATTAAAAGGACTGGAATGCTACAAATGCTGTGCACATGTACAAACCACCCTGTCAAGCTCTTTTGTTGTTGGTTGCTCACACAGGAAGTGTTGTCTGCCCCTGCTCCTGTTTAGATCATGACCTCTGTTGTTCAGAAGGCCATGGACCCCTCTGCCCTTTCCCTCCACCCCTCTGATCTGCCATTCTGTGCTCTTCACCATCATTTTTCTCCTTGGTGAAATCCTAGCTTGTGCACAAGATAGTTTTGTTGTTTGGGTTTTTTTTTACCCTGGATTCGAAGCAGATTTTTTCAAGGAGCCCTTGTTACCACCTCCCCTGTCCTCCCTGCTAGTGGCAGGCAGGCAGCAGTTGCATTTTCATACCAGTAAGTATTTATTTGGTTTCATATTCTGCAGCTTGTTATGTATAGTCTGTTTTTCGATGGGACTTCTGCAAGGTACACAGAAGTACTTCCAGGCTTATTTATAGAATGCTTGACACTCACTAAAAACAACGGCCTCCTCTTTTTCATTTGCTGATTTTATACTCACAATAAGAATTCTGGGACCCATGTTTGACAGGCATCATTTAGTAAAGACAGTACTGAACTGGACTGAGAACAAGTATTTAATTTAACCTTACTGCCTCTTACTATCACGAAACATCCTTTCTTGAAGAACAGAGGCTTATGATCTGTTTTGTAGAATGCATTTAAAACACATAACTATTTTGGTTATCAATAAAAACCAAATGGCCTGTTAGATTTTGTATATTAAGTAAGTAGGCATAGGCTTAGCATACTGGGGGAAAGAGCAGCAGCATTAAGCTTATTCTGTGCCATTATTAAATCGGTGCCTGTGCCTGCTTTTGACGTATCAATTAACGGCTTGAAGTGCCTTTTCTTGGAATCAAGATCAAAGTTCTGATTATATATGGTCATTAACAATTTCATGTCTTTTTCTGACCTTTGTTTTTGCAAGAGGGGGTGTGTTACTGTTTTTAGTGTTCTTCCTGCCAAAATCCAGTTCGGGCTGTTGAACACACCCTATCCAGGGCAATCTGTTTTTGTTACCTCCTGTTTTATTGGAAAGAGCATCATGCTGCAGGGTATGCATTTGCTAGTTAACATAGTCATTATCAAGCACACCTTTTGCAATGCCTCTGCATTTCACAACTAGGAAGCCCAGTGCTGAAGGATCCCCAAATTGTAAGTGTTCCCTGTTTTTTTCACGGGGATGCTCACCATCAGAAGTACTGAGGTTCAATAAGATTCCAAGCTGTTAGAACTGTCTCCCAGCAAGGTGACTAACAGGGGCCCGTATCAGTCACCTGAATTAGGAACACAGTGGCCTTAACTCACCTGCATAGTGCAATTAAAGCCTGAACTATTTTCTCAGGACAAAGTCATCTCCACAGAGACCATACCTGGAGCTGGCTCACACAGTTTGGCTAATTAGCATCAGAGGAAGGGAAGGGGGTAATTTATTGCATATAACGGACCGAAAGCAGAGTTGTCATACTCAGCAACTGCACCATACTGAAATCTGGGTCTTCAGCAGATTCTCAAGGAGAGGAGGGTGCCGTATCCACCTCCTCTTATCCAGCAGCTCTATTGTTTGTTGCTGATGACGGTTAGTAGCTGTCCTTGTAAAAGCTCATTTTTTGTCAGAGAGAGCTGCTGGCATGCAAGGTTGTTGATGGTTTGGAGGAAATGGAGGTTCTGGATTGCGCAGATGTTTCTGATGAAATCTTTTGACACCCTTTCCAGACCAGACATGTATTTCCCCACAGTAATGCAAAACCTGGTTCACTCCTATATGGAAAGCAGCAACGTTAGCATCCAGAGATCATACTAACAGCTTATTTGGAACTTGGGCTTTTTTAAGCAAGGAAGCAGCTCGCACGGATGCGGACATGTTTGTTTTCCTGTTCGGCATTCCCCCCAAGCATTACAGCCATTGACAGTTTTGACCAATATGCAGCTAAAGGGTAATGGTAGATAACAGTTGGTTGTTTGGTAACCTCTGCTTTACTCAGAGGGCGTTCGGCATCATCCAGTTTCTGCTGAGTTTGGAAGTCAACAGGAACTCAAGAGCTGGGTTTAGTCTCCCTTGTGGCAAGACAGCTACCACCTGGTGAACCACTTTGAAAGGCTGCAAGAAGCAATGGGGTTTGCAACCAGGTTGTGAAGCCCTTTGTTCTCACAAAGAATAAGCTAGAAAAGCTTTGACATCAATTAGAGAGTGCCTAAGGAAGACAGGAGGTGCAAGATAACAGGAGGTAATGGTGCTCATGGTACAATGCCCAGCTCTACACACTTCCCGTACAGCTCCCAGCCAGGTTCTCAGGTATTGAAAAATGATTTATTTGAAGGTCATCCATTCTTCTATGCTTAAATAAAGTTTCTGGTGAAGTGTTAGTCATTTACAGAAGAATTAAACTATTAGAGACACAGTTTCATGCCAAGAGCTCATAATATGGGTACACTGGGCCGGAGGCCAAAGGGAAAGTAGTTTGTGAAGCCTAGTTAAAAACTTTGTATAGTGTAAGAATTTCTAAGGCTCATTTCCATTCTTAAAATCAAAAGCCATACATATATGTACACAGGCAGGCTAATCAGTTGAATTAAAAAGCAGTCACTGCAAACTACATGTATTCATGAGAATCTTACAGAGGCCACTAGATTTAGTGGCATTGTACGTTACCTTATCTTGTTCTCTGCAGCAATATACTCTTTACAACATCTCTGACTTCTGAGTTAGGAAAAAAAAAAAAGACTAGCTTATGAAAGACAGATTCAGGACAACGCAGTCAATGATCCTAAATCAGAAAAAGTCTCCTGTTTCAGATGAGGTAGCATGATGATTTGAGAACTTGTCTACATTACATGCTGGAACATTGTGCAAATATTCTGAGGTCAGTACCAGAACAGAAGGCAATGTAGCTGGGCTCTGTAGGACTTGAATTAGTAGCTGCTATCTTTTGACTGGATGTAGGAGACAGAGAGGACAGTACAGGCAATGGCTTTTAGTTGTGGATGCTGTGGTTAATGTTTAGGAAGAGGGAGGTGATTCCTGGTAAATTTGAAGAGATCTTCCACTGGAGAAGACATTTTCCTCCCTTCACCTTTCCTCACCACCCCAGCGTTGCCCAAGTTTATGAAATATGTCCTTATTTTAAGCCTGAGCCCTTGTCAATAGGAAAGTCATGCCTGTCATACTACTAAAAGACAGCAGGAGCTAAAATGGTGTCATGCTTCCAGAAGAGGCAGTTTCAGAGATAGTGGAAGAGCCCTGTTGGATCACAGGAATTTTTGCTGACAATTCTACTGAGATGCCACTTCTTTAGGCACTCAGTCCCCTTCAAACATGTCCAAAATATAAAGAAGATAGAAAAAGCACAAGTACTAGCTCTGCTGCAGACTGGATGGGGCTCTAGCAACCTTGAAGAGAGTGTGTCTGCAGTTACCTTGTGCTTTTGGAAAATGCTCCAAAGACAGAGAATCTGTCTGGCTTTTATATCTATTGATCAATTTATATGTTTTTCTTTCTAGTCTATTTGCAAGTGGAGAAAGTCTTTCTGATAAAAGCAGTCTAGTCAAACAGCTAGGGTCCTGATTACCCCTTGCTGTTCTCTTTAGCTCCTCAGTTGGAAAGATAAATAGTCTTTGCTTCCAAAGCCCCATGTACCTTTGGTGCTCATTGGATCCAAAAAGCACAGGTTTGGGATTGTAAGCAAGAGACAAGGAATGAAGGAAAGCCAGGAAGTCATCAATCTAGGAAAAAAAAGTAAAACTTTTAACTTTAGCTCCTCCCAATAAGTGATTAAAGGCTAACAGCAGTTTGGCTGGAAAGACTGCTTCCCTCCCAAGCCCCAAGGTAAGCCAGGATTGTAAATGCTTTGGAGGAGTGGCAGCAGAAAAAAAGGCAGAAAATTGCTATTAGCATGAACTCATTTGAGATAGGCCCAAACAAAATCTAAGCAACTCTTCAGCTCTGAGGTGTGCTAATCTTAGCTATGGATCAGAGCACTGCAGCTCATGACCACTGTTAACTGAGAATCTTATATAACATGTTTGAACTGCTGTCAAATAGCATACATTTGCGTTTGCAAGACAGCAAACAAGCAAGTGATAACCACACACAAACGAGCACACACATTTGATTTCTTCTAATGCAGGAAGCTTTACCATTTAAAAAAGTTGCTCCAAGTGATAGGTTGAAGGCAAGTGCTCTGCAAAATGCTGGGCACCATTTACCATGTGGAAAGTCACCTGTGAGGTGGATCAAGCTTCAGATCTGAAGATACAGAGGTGTTATTCTCACTGCCTACATCAGTGGTTGCTGCACTTTATTACAAATGGTAATCCTATCATTTGAAAACAGATGCAAGGAAGGACAGAGGTTACAGCACGGTAAGGCAGCAGTGGCGAAGGACATGTGAGTAATGAAGACAATTCTCATCCTCTCCCTCCTCCTCTCTCTTCATAATTTTGCAGATTACTGTGTGCAGGAAAAGAGTGAAATGTGAGTTTATCTCATGCAGTCAAAAAGGTAGGAAAATGATGGCTCCCACCACTCCTTGCTACATTTTCTGAGCCACTGAAGGATTTCGTTGTAGAAGAGAAGCCAACTTTATTCAGGGCTACATCTTAAGGGGCATTGCTGAAGTCTAGCTACAGGTGCTATTAATTTTCACAAGGAGCTACATGAGAAAACAAGAACAAAATCCACAATTGCTCTATCACATTATTTCCACCAGAAGTGTGCTGTTCTAAGGGATTTTTCGCTATATTATTCTTATGAAGAAAAACCAGTGGTATTACCAGTATTTCTGTAGAGAGATGGAGTTTAAGCACTACTTCAGAATGAAGACAGAAAATGTTTCAACAGTTGTATGTAAGGAGAGCATGGAAGGAAGTAAAATGAGGCTGTTTGCTAGTATAGATGGGAAAAAATAGGAACTTAAAGTAATTTTTATTATTATTTGTTAACAAGCTACGTTTCAGATTCACGTTGGCCTTTACTGGCAAATTAAATGGAAACTAAGAACTAAAAAAATGTGTGTGTGGGAGAGGGTTGAAGTGCTGTGGAATACTACCTTTTCATCTCCCCAAATAATAAAAACCAACAAACTAACTACCATTATGATGGAAGCATATCGTATTTCAGACCTGAGCAAGACCTATAGCAGGAAAGACTGTAAAAGTTTTTACATTCTTTTCGTGATAAGTGGGAAAATGACAAGATTTTAGTGATGTTGAACTGAAAGGAAGTAAAATAAAACCACAGAAATAGTTTCACTAATACTCAAAGGTTGTCACGTGTACCAGCATCATCTGGATTTAACAACAGACTACCGGGATCACTAAAACAAAATAAACAAAGAAAAACCTCCAAACCACAACCCCAAAACTACAAAGAAGACATCTATTTTCAATGAAGAATCCAGAAGAAACTGTGAATGGCTACATTGCCAGCTTTACACAATATATATGATATATAATTATCAAACGACATATATACGAACTCATTTGGGAGAAATTAGTAGGAGAGCAAAGGATGGAGTACTTTGAATTATCATGATAAAAGATAAGCAAAAAGAAATATATATATATAATATACAGGTAATTACAGGACATAAATGAAACAGAGAAAGGCAACAGCACTAAGGGGGGGGGGATGGGGGGAGATAACCACATTCCCCAAAATTCCACCATAGTAACTCAGAATGAGATCCCCTCATTGGCAGAATAAGTTGTGCTGTAGAAGACACCAGAGCCACTAGTATTTACAATACACAGTCACTTCTGAAACGGAGGGCGGAAGAAGCGTACGAAGGAAACCTTCCCCACCTCCCCAGTTCTTATTAATGACACAAATGAGGTGTACAAACACCAGCTAACCATGGCTACCCATTCTCTGCAGGACACTCTGCAGTACCAGTGATAACTCATCCCCTGACTGCCAAGCTGAGCACTTCCTGCAAGGTTCTCATAGGGCAAAACCTCCCCCCCACCCAAACAAAAAAACCCCAAACCTCAGCAGGCCTAGAGAGAAGTATAGTACGGCATTAGAAGTGTGTGCCTGTACAATTGTGCCCTGCCAAGTTCACTGCAGCTTGAGAAGAGCTGAATTATGCTCACTTGCATGGAGATGGGCCACAGCCTGGATGTGCCAGTCCTTTGCATATGTCCTTCTGGCTTTTCCAGAGGTTGCAGCAGATGGGGTGGCACGGGAGAAGACAAACATTAAGGAGGCAGAGAGATGCGACACTGACAATTGTTGAGAACTATTTGAAACATCAGAGCTTTCTGTCGTGGCAAATAAAGCCATTGCAAAGTCAAACGTGTCCTTAATGAAACAGCTGGAAAACAACGCATTGTGCTGAGCCTCTGTGGAAAGTCCATTTTGTTTGCAGTAGCATTCAGTGGGCATTGGGCACCGGGGCTTCACTGGACTCTGGAAAATCTTAGCCTTAAATTTTGGTTTTAGATGTGTAAGGGAGATTTTTTCCATGTTATTGAGAATAAAGTTAAGTGGATTTGAGAGAGAGACTCTGGAGAAATCAACACCAATTATGTTGCTTTGGTAGCAAAAGATCAAACAAGGCGTTACCAGATTAAACATACTTTTCATTCTTTGAAAGCTTTGCTAGATCACATGTCTCAGGTAGTTAATTTGAAAACTAGCCCCTTGGAGTTTCCCACTTTGCTGTACAGATACAGCTGGGCATTATGCTTTTGTAAGCTCTTAGATCTCTTAAGGTTTCTCAGTAAAACATTACCTGTGAATAAGAAAACAAACCAAACATTACGGGGCTTTTTCATACTCACAACTATGAAAACAACAAAGCATAGAAACCCCAAACAATCCCTCCAAAACCAGCAGTATTTAAGTTTCCCAATTTGGTTCCTTGAATTAAATTTTTTCTGCCTGACATTTAAAATAATTTTTACTTTTTAATTCATATCCATAAAGCATTGCTACTCAACAAATAAACCTAAAGTATTCATACATAATAGATACAGAGAAAAGAGCAGAAGGAAAAAGGTATGGTCTGGTATGAGTAAGTATCTCTATCGAGGGATAAGCTATTCCTGCAGAGGTTCTAAATACAACCAGTATGTTTTGCTTAATCAATGATTAGCATAGCTGGGAATATGGACAGAAAAGCAGAAGGAATGGTAATGGCTATTGGCACTTAAACATGACTAAATGACAGAACAGGATGTGATAGCTGTTGTTTCTTTGCTTTAAGTCCTTTGGAATCAAAAAGCTAGAAGGTACTTTTAAATTCATTTCTTTGCAAGTTCATACCTAATTCATCCTGAAGTCCTAAACTAACACATCACTTGCTAAAACTCTCTTAAGACCTAGAGGATGACAAATATTCTGTACGTTTGGTACACCAACTGCCCTTACTTTTGTAATAGCATGGCAACACTGGGGAGTTGGGCTCAGAATTCGGTTTAAAAATTAATCCCAGAATTCAGTGTTAGGTACCTGGCAACACAATCAAGAATTCATTCTCTAGATCTGTTCAACTGGGGTTTGTTGTTCGTATGCTTGTCACGTACAATTAGTGATGAATGCATTTTAAAATGGAATTCTGGGGAATTTCTTTTTCTTCATACAGCATTTGTTAACATCACTTAAAGTTTTAAAGGAGGAACACAGTTCAGTTTCTTTTTTTATATATAATCTGTTCCAGCAATCTGTTAAATCATATGTTTACAACTCAGGTAAATGCCCCATTACTAAAGGTTACGCACCTTTTTCAGTGCAACTCTAGCAAGAATTACTATTAATAATAGCTCATGATACTGATGAAATACACTGCAGTTAGGCTTCACACCAGGGTAAGATCAGTCTGCTGTTACTGAAGACTCACAATAATTTATTGCAACTCGACTGTGAAAATTCCTGTTTATTAAGTCTTTTAACCTGTAGGTCAGCAGCTCATTTCTCCACATTTCTGTGTGCTTACCATTAAGGCAGTAATGAAACGTTCTCCCAAATGGGTCAGTGCTTTGGAATACTCACAGGGCTGCAACACTGTCACATAAGGCACACACAGAGAGGATTAAACACAGCAATACAAGCTTGCAAGAAGTTCTGCTCTACTCGGGGGCAGTCAGTATCTGCAGGGTCAGCAGAAGGCATTTTACTTGCATACACAGACTTACTTAGCTTTACATATGAGGTAACCCAGTGAAATAAAAAATAAATAAATAAAAAAAGACTATTTATGTGCATAAAATAAGCATACATAGAAGTCTTCAAAGGCTGTGGATTCAAGTTTTTACCTGTCTGTTCCCCAGCTAAGCATGTTGGATTTTCACTACCCAGTCCTTTGCATGCTCTGTTCCTTTAAAGGCCCCAGATTTGTCACATGGAGTGTAAATTGATGTGTTCCTTGTTCACTAGAGAGAGCAAGTAGCGAAATGAACTTCACTCAGTTAAGATTTTTCAGCTTAAAAGATGACTCTCCATTTTCACTGTACATATCTTTGATCCTAAAATTCATGCCGTACCTCTGGGAGCTTCAGAACTCACTCGTGGGGGTGCTGCCACAATATTTGTCTTGTGTTTCAGTCAAAAGACCACCAGAATTTATTTTGCTGATGCTCTAAGACTCTCTGCTCCCTTTTAATTTTTTTTATTGAAGAGGCAATAAAATCACTTGGGTCTGTTCAGCTTCCTCGATGCTATCAGTGTTTCTACAGTGAAGCAGATTGTTTCCAAAGACACTGTATATTTTTCATGCAAGCTCTATTTAAGCTGCATTATTTCAGTATGGGGACAGATAAAGAATCTCCACGCAGACTGTTACTGTGATTCATCAGGCAGCTGTTTGTAAAATATTGTAATTTTACTGTGTGCTGAAACCACAGTTCAGCCAGTCTGTGAACAAGACTCAGTTTCAAGGCTTATTTCAGATTTTCAACTAGCAGCCTACTCCCCAACAGACTGTTATATAAGGGTTGATTATCCTTAATCTTAGTATTGCAAAGGTTTTACAGTCTTGCTTTGTGGGGCACAGTATTTAGAAAAACAAGGTTCTGATCTCAGCTAGCTTGTCTAGATGCTACTGATCTAAAAATACATCAGTGAGAGGAGCTGCTTCTACTACATTGACACTGAATCAAAAGCAAATTGAATGCACTAATCTTCAGATCGGGCCACTATCTAGTGCTGAATATTCTGGTTTAGGCCAAGCAGAACTGATGTGAGATAGGATAGTCTGCATGTGCATTGCTTGTATGTTTGGTTGGGTTTTTTCAGCGTGTTTGATATCCCACTATGTTAATATTTCTCATCTGTGAGAAAGATTCAGATCACAGGAGAAGTGATACTGAGGAAATTTGACTAATCATTTGTAACCACAGAGGAATTTTGGTGGAAAAGGGAGAGAGGGCAAACAAAACCAGAATAAAAACAATCTAACTGAGGAGGGCAGAAAATGAGAGAACGATTCAAGAATTCACGTGCCTACACTTCCCTTCTGACTTCTCCATTTCTTGTGGTTGTTTAAGGCTCTGACTACAGCTTTTGCTTCTTCAGTGGGTCACAGATAAGATTTCTTTCACTGGTGTTTACTCATTTAGATTCTCTGAGGTTAACCTAGAGCACAGCCTTCCCCCTCATCAGGACAAGCTTTACCTGTCTTGTGTTTTTGCTCTCTGTCCTCTACTTGACCATCAGTTGCCACCCTTTAAGAACTTTATTATCTTTCTGTTATGGAAGTCCATTTTCTCTTGGAACCATAGCTATGTTCCTACATCTTCTGCAAGCTTTCACTAGATCACCACTAGCTGAAGTAGCAGCAAGGCTTAAACCACCTGTAGGTCAAGGAGGTCTCAAATACTTCTCCCATGTCCAATTCCATTACTTTGCTGGAGCAGAGAGAGCCCTAAGAGCTTAAAGGCAATTTCCTGCTCTGAGCTCTTCATGAGACCCTGGAGTGTTGCTTGTATGCTGAGATTTCTGTACTCTCTTTTGTACTGGCCTAATTTTGTCTTCATTCTCCACTATCCCTTATTAACTTCCCTGAAACTTGTGAATTGGAAGCTTTTTGACTCCAGCTCCCAATTTCCTTACTTCAGTTTTAAACCGAACATCTGTGGCTCAATTGTAATGTTAATAAATATTTGAGTACAGCACACAGAGATAATGTACTGCTAGAGATGAACAAGTGTAGCTGCACTCGGTTCTTACAACAAACATCTCTTCCACATCTCCTTTCCTCCCCATTGCATCTGATATGGTATAACTGCTCAAGGCTTTTCCCCCCTGCAGAGAAACTGGCAAGAGAAAGGGAAACTAACTGTCCCATCTATCAAGCTTCCCTCGAGCCCAAAGCTGTGCACAGTCCCACAGGGGATCTTTCCTGTAGGCACATTTTGTGCTGCAGAATGTGTGCTAGTTTACATCCTGTTTTTGTTTCCGCAGATGAAAGTTTACTTCCTAAACAATAATGGTTAGAGTTTTTGCAATCTCTTAATTAGATGGGCTATATAAGAAGCCATGTTCTTTGAGCAATACAAATTGTAACCAGAGGCTTCAAATCTATACAAGGAACAGTTTGCCTCTTGAGTCTTGCTGTTACTATGCACGGTGTAGTTATGCAGACCAGTAGGATCACTTTTGGAGTGTTTCTTAGATAAAAATCAGTTGTTCATTGATCTGCCTGCAGGGAAAACTATAGCCAGTACATTACTTCCAGGTGAGTTCCTGGTCTTTGCCTCCATGCTATCACTGCTAAAAGCATGAAGAGTACAACTTCTAAAAACATGAAGAGATTATACCTTACTAATGCCTAGTTGTTCATCATCTGCACTACCTTTGCACCATTCGGTGTAAACATTTCCAACAACGCCAATCAATAGCAACAGCACATTTCAGTTTATCTGGTACTCCATCTTATTTTCTTTCACCTTTATATTCAGCTCATGCATTTGATGAATTCTGTATCCTAGTAGATTAATAACTTTCTTTACTACTGCAAGAGTGTTGCTAATTTTACCTTTCAGCTCTACAAGTCCAGCCAAGAACACACTGCAGATTTTCTTTTTGCTTTTTCTTCATTAAAACCCCCCAAAAATATGGAGGCTGGGAGGATAATTGTTTATTTTCAGCCAGCGGCAACTTTAAAAGGTTATGCAATTGTCAATTAAAATCTAGCTTGACCTACATACATTTTATTATTAATGATGAACTGTCATCATGAAAACTGTCCCGCATGGCATTCTCGTCTCCAAGCTGGTGAAATATGGATTGGATGGATGGACAATTCAGTGGATAAAGAACTGGTTTGACGGCCACTCCCAAAGAGTGGTTGTCAGTGGGTTGGTCTCCAAGTGGAGACCAGTGACAAGTGGAGTCCCTCAAGGATCAGTACTGGGACCAGTCTTGTTTAACATCTTTGTCAG
>WTSP01022546.1:34339-45809 GCA_025331215.1 Actenoides lindsayi
GAGGTGTCCCTGCCCATGGCAGGGGGGTTGGAACTGGATGATCTTTAAGGTCCCTTCCAACCCTGACAATTCTATGAATCTATGATTCTATGAACCAGAGTGAAGGAACCTAACTTGGCTATCAAATCAGACTGAGTTCAAACTTAGCCTTATTATTACTATTTTATGAGATTTGATAGGAACTTACAGAGAATCAGATACAGTGTTTTCCAATATGTATTAATCAGTCTTCAAAAGCCTCCTGCACTTCAGATGTTATGATTTAAACCCTCCTAGAATCACAGCTCATTTGTGTCTCTCACTTGACCAGTCTTATAATTCATACACAACAGATAAAGCATAATTTGAACTGGTCAGTGGCAAAGTAACATTAATATGTACTAATATGGTTGCTCATCACTTCTTCCTCACAAGATGTATTTACAATTGCTTATAAATTTGCAAGATTTCAGCCATTTGGGTTTAAATATGCCATGCCCCATGCATGGATGAGTTTGGGTGGGTTGGTTGTTTTTGTTTATTTATTTATTTTTAAATGTGTGTGTGGAAAGCTTTGTCAATTCTAGCAATTTACCGACAATTATGGTAACTTTTTTTTTTCCCTATGCTTCATGCAGCAGACTATACATATGAAAACAGAATGAAAGGATCATGTCAAGGATGCTGTTCTAAGAGAAAAAAGAATAAAATCCATCCAAGTTTGGCTAAGTTACAAGCTTTTGATAGCTCAATAAATGCACTCAAACACCCCTGCCCCGTCATATTAGAATACAAATGTGGTATAGATTTACACTTGCTGATTGTGCCAAGGTTCCTTATAGTTCTTAGCACTGATTGGGTCTATTCATAGGTCTTCAGATTGGAAAGCATATCCTTAACTCAAGGGGCAGAGATGGACATTTCTAGTGAAGCTAGCATCAGACCAGGGCAGGCACTGAAAGCAGGAGCAGCCTGTCAGCTTTTCCTAAACTCCCAAAGACTGTCTTTCTATGGGCATTCAGGAAGAGAATGAAAAAGATACTCAGTTTTAAGAAAGACCAGAAAGCATTTTGAAGATGAATCAAATGAAATGATAGTCAAGGAAAGGTCTGCAGGAATAAGCTCTTTGATTGTGAACAAGCTAGCTCTTGTACCAGACAGGTCTCATGCAAACCTGTCACACTCAGCAACGTGAATGCAAACTGTATATACCCCCTTGTTGTCACTTAGCTCTGAAGTTCCCCAAGCTCACAGGCATAGAAAGGGGAAAAAGGTATTTTTTTTAAAACCAGTCAGCTGAAAGAAGGAAGTGAAATCCTGAGCTCAGTCAGACACTGTAGAATTTGGGCCTGTTGGCCAGTTTTAAGGAAGTCACCTTTCTCTGATATGTCTATTTTGCCATGCCACAGTGCTATAAACACCCCATAGGCTCAGCTTCCTGATACAACATACTGCCAAAATCTATGGGGCTGGCTGGCTATCTCCATAGCTGCTTGTTGGAAAGGGGCACAAAGTGCCAGTATAAAGATCACTCATATTTGTAAGATATTAACATCATAGAAATAAGATTTTCCACACATAATAAAAAGAAGCAGGGGAGCTTGCAGACTGCAGTGACAAGCTGTCTTTACTGCAGAATGCTGATGCAATGAGTTGTACACATTTTTATTTTCTAAATCTTATTTTAACCTCACCAATATTTAAAATCTCATCTACATTTAAAATTAAACACGCAGTAGCTAATTCAATCCATCCTATCCCAACCAATATTTTAACCCTGGACTTCATAGCATCTTGCAGCTAATTGTCCTTACCTAGCATCTCTATTGCACTGTTTTCTGATGATTGGCCTTCCACAGCTTCTCCACTACATCCCAGCAAAGTTGTTGTAGGGTTGTCACTTCAGCTATCATTTCCATATTGCTCCCAAACAGCAGCTGTAGAAGTAAAGCTGTCTCTTCACTTACCATCCTCTTCCTGTTGTCTGGCAAGCCTCGTTAGATCTGTTGAGTTTACTGCATCACAGGATCCCAGTGTTAAATCAAGAATTCAGGTGGGGGAGAGTGGTGGGGTTCATAACTATATGCACGTTATAGGCACAGCTAGTGGTGAATTTGACGTGATGTGTTATTCCCTCTAGTTTTTACTTCCTATTGATCCACAGTGTACACGTACAAGTTCATATTTTGCTTCGTTTTTCCCCTCATGAAAAACCTACTCCAGATAGTGGCAGATGGTATGAAACAGGGCAATGGTCACAGATTGCAGGTTGGGAGATTAAAACTGGATATTAGGAAAAGCTTCACAAGGAGGGTAGTTGTAGCAGAGTAGAAAAAGTTATCCAAAGAGACTGCAGAATCCGCGTGCCTTGAGAGGTTTTAGGGACTTCTGGAGACAAAGCCATGGCTGATTGAACCAGACAAGGTCATCTCCACAGATCCCTGACAATTCACACTACTGTGACCACACTGCTCTCAAGGGCTGATATACTTGTTACGTATACAGCCAGATTCCTCGTATGGCTGGCTACCTCAACCCTTCTTTTCAGCTTAAGACCCTGTGGTGTCTCCTCATGAGGGTACATGGAGTCAGAGTTGAGAGAAAGGAACAGCCTGGTCTTCTGGAAAAAGCCCAAGTTTCTGCCCACTCCTGAAGCAGCTACCCTTGTCCCATTTGTAGCAGATACCCACCACCATCGTAGGTTTGCTAGTACAACATCCACGGTGCTGGCCTTCCTGGAGGAAGCCCCCATGACAATCAAGTCTTTTGGGCAGCAGTCAAAAAGCACAGACTCTATCTCAGTTACCTTGCTAAGAGTCGAGACAAGGCTGCCTGCACTACTTAAATTAGCTTGCTGCAATGTTGGGTTTTTTTCCCCTGGCTATACTGAGCCTTGTTTTGTTACCCATCTGGTTTAGCCATTGTTTGAATACTATTAATTGCTCTTGGCTGTAGATGGCTTATGTTCTACATCTCTATTTTTTTCCTGTAATTTGATGGTCTTACCAGTAAAGGTGCTTCCATGTAGAACAGCTATATTTAGTTAATTTCGGATTCAGTCTTTAGTGTTATAGTGACAGCTGGGCACTCAAAAGTAGCTTGTAAACAGTTTTGTGGAAAGGCATAAAGGACTCCAAGGGCTCGTGAGAACAGGAAATGGGCCAAGTGTAGGACAGATAGGATCCCCAAGGGAACAGAGATAAGAGGTAACTATGGAGACCAACTATTTAAAATGAATGGGATGATGACAGTAGATAACATGAAGATAGGGGAAGGGGTTTTGGGGAACAACATAGCTGAGCTTTCTTTGGGTTACGTGTATTAAGGCAGAAAGTGGTGGTGCAGACAGACTGTAAGCAAGCAGAGTCCATTGCTTCATACAGGGAGAGAAAAGTGGGATTTCTGCTTCACTGAATAGCAGCAGAACACTTAGGAGGAGAGAACAGCCCCTTTCCCCCAGCAGAGCAAGTATGCCCCTTGCTTTCTGGAGAGAAGGCCTGTCTCCAGCTAGTGACAGATAGCCTTAGTGACAGTCCTGAATCCTCACAACTTCCAAAACGTTAGTGGGACGTTTGCAACACTGGCAGTGTACATTAGTAAGCTGTTACAAAAAGCTGGTTTAAAATTACTTCATTAGCAGCACAGAACAATTCTGTTAGAAGCACAGAAGTCATACTCTTACCCTTGGACTCATGCTCTTAGCTTCTCCTACCCCACTTCCTCATGTTTCTTGTGCCACACCATGCTTATAGGGAGAAGACCCTGAAGCTTGTCTCAGATCTTACAAGAAGTAGTATGGGAAGCACCTAACATATTCATGGGCAACTTCTCTAGCACTAGCTATAGGGACTCTCTTTCCTGCTCATGTAACAGCTCTCATAAAAACTTTGGTGAGCTTCCCTAGCTTTTAAAACTCTCCTGTCAAACTTGCTTGAAAGTGGCCAACATCTCCAAAGCTGTTGGGTAAAACGAGACAATATAAAATAGCAAAGGTTTGCAGAATTATGTCCTTACCTTTGCATTCTAATGAAGCTTGCAAAAGCTGTAGAGTTTATGTTCCTTCTGCACACCTGTTAGAAATACTGGAAATACTTTGCAAATGGTTATGTTTCCTCTCATACTCTTTGATTTCCCCCTATAACAACATGAAAGCGTGCCTCATGACGGGAAATCCCAAAACATTTGCTACCTTCTCTGCAAAAGCCATTTTTACCTGGCTTCCTTTCACCCTTCTGCTAACACTCTGCTAAGCTTTCTCTGACCTATCATTATTAAGAAACCTTCCAGTAGCAACAGTGTATTGTTCAAACAATTTTCCTTAACTCCCACTCATTTCTCAGAAGAAAAACCCAACCCAGAAAACAAGTAACCCTTCCAATCCCTCGTGAAGTCAGCATGTACGCCTAGACAGGTGGGAAGGAGAACTATTAGGGCTGGTTTGTACTTTATGTTGAAGGCACAGCTATATTTTTAAAGTAATCTGCATCAAAATCTTTGTTAGCTTGAAGTAACTTGGTGGTTTAAATACCCTATGTTTTATATGTTGTGACCTACACACACAGTTCATCCTGGATCTCAGCAAAGAATGACATCAAGTAGAGAGAAGTGCTTTACCAGAGTTGTTTTCTGGCTACCCAGCCTTGGCATTTTGCACTGGTCATTGGCCAGTGTATCTGTAGGCTTCTACGTGCTCTTGGTCATCTTGACCTATTAGAAAAACCCACTTGAGGCTGATGCGATTTGGCTCCTGAAGATTTGTGGCATTCACACTGCGTGCTTCAGCACGGCCTCGGGCAGAGTTTGGATTTCACCAGAGAAGGGGAGGAAGCCTAAGTGCACGGAAAACGAAGGCTGAAAAGACTTATTTCAGCAGCGAACATGGAGGAGATGGTGTTGTTTCCCAAGTGACTGCCTTTGTCCTTAATCACTGCCGAAGCAGCACAACTTCCAGAGGCAGAGGCTGAAGTGTCTGCTGCTTGCCATGGAGACAGCCTCCAGTCCAGTGTGCTACAACCCAGTGGTCACACCTGAGCTGTTTGACTGCTGTGCTGCCAGGCTTGGACCCTGACTTCACCAGAGCGATCCTCAACCCTTGGTTTGTGTGTCTCAAATGAGAGGTGCTGTGTCCCTTTTGCCAGCCGTTCATGTATGGCCAGGCTCCAGCCCGACTGCTTTCTCTAGTCAGCAGTGAGCTGTTCAGAGGATTTCCAGGAGTATTTTAAAATGCTTTTCACTCATTCCTCAGCGTGCGCTCACACTCGTGTCATCAGTATCTGAGTTTGGCACACTGCACAGTTTGCTACTGGACCTGGGAACTGTTGAGTCCTACTGTTTAGCCTGGTTTTAAACAAACTAGGCAAGTCATGCAGCAATGCTGGAAAGTTCATGCCTGGCCCAGATGTGCAAGTAGTCACTGTCCTTTGTCACCCAACACTTTGAACATGGTTCTGTAGCTGGTTCGTTCCAGCTTATAAATATGCAAATAATTAAAAATACACAATATGTTAAGGCAGGGCATAGGAATAAAACAAAAAATAAATCTCATGGTCTTTCTCTATTGTTATCCAGTGAGTTTCTCCCATTTCATAGCATGAAAAGAACAGTCAATACAGCGCTTTAGCTATGCACCATGATACAGATCATCGATTATTCCCAGCATTGTAGGTGCAACAGGGCCATCTATACCCACTAAAGGGAAAGTCACTGATTAAGTGTGGATAGCCATATGCTGTAGACCCACTGTGCACTGAACATTTGCTGTAGGCAATTTAATTCATCTGCACAATACCCGGCACCAATTTCAAAGACAACTTTTCACCTGAGGTATGTCTATCAAACTGTCTCAAATGGAGAGAAATATTTTAAAGGAAATAAAAAAAAAATCATGTACTTTTCAAGAAGATGTTATAAAAACGTATGTGTAAGAACTGTAGGCAACTCATACAAGATCTTTAGTATGACAGTTTACCTGTGCTCCAGAATACTCAGAAAACAGCTAAAAGTCTTGCAAATGTTTAGTCTTTGCTTACAGAAGCGTTTTGCCACATTGTTTATAAATATTCTTTCTTTCAAGTTCCTCGTTGCCAATGAAAGTTTTCTCAAACGTACAGTAAGCCACATCTGAGAGATTGTTTTGCTTTGCCATGGCTAAAACCTTGAGATTAATTGCTTAATGCTTGGTATGGGTAAAAGTAAACCACAGAAACCTGGCAACAACATTTGAGTCACTAATGCTCTTTTTCAAGCTATGTATTACTGCCAGGTAGCCCCCAAATTAGCACAGATTAAAAAGAAATCATAAATCAAAGCTAACATTTAGGGAAATACACTGGCATTTGTTTTTGCATAATGGATCAAAACATGAGCAGTTCCAGCTGAACTGAGCTGAAGTTTACTGTGAATGCACAATGCTCATCAATGGAAATGTCAAGGAAGGCTGACCATGGCAGTATTGAAGAGTTTGAGATTCAAGTTACTTGCCTGCTGTGGCTGTAAAGCACACAAGGTACTTCATGGGTGTGAAATTTTATGGTTTAACTGAAAAGGAAAATGGTTAAAGCCATACTCTAGCGGGTTTGCAGGGTTAGATTTGTACATTGACTTGTAGCAGCTTTATACAAGGAGTGTTTAAGTAAAGGAATATACAGATTTTAATAAAAATTGAAATATTTGTCTTACATATGGCAGAATTCTCACAGAAAATACAATTGGTTTTTCCCAGTTTTCCTAGTCCTTTCATTACAATCAACCGAGCTGCATTTGAAGTCAATTATAACAGTACAAGCAGCCCCCCCTAAATGAGGTTGCCAACTTAAGCTGTATTTTATTTCTGGCTTACTGTGAGTTTTATGTGCAGTCAGAAGCCACACTTTGGATTTGCTTCTTTTTAGTCCTTGTGGCACTTCTTTCCTTTCTCCTTAGCACTTACCCAAGAGATAGATATCCATTGTTTTCTTTTGAAGAACCCCCAAAATGATACAGTGCTATATGAAACTGTGCCTTCTCATGCCTGCATAGTCCATGCCTGACAATATCAGTTTTAGGCTTGCTCTTCAAACATGCCGTTTCCTTGCAAAGTGGGTTTGTCTCCCTCCATATTCCCAAATATTTCCTTCCTTCTTTCTTTTTAATGCTAGGAACATGTATAATCCTAGTCATCCACTTGATTTCTTACAGGTTTCCCTTTGTCTTACAGTGGCAGCCGCCCATTTAATCAGCAGCATCAACACCAGAACTCTGTTCTGGCAACCTGTCCTGATTTTATGCACCTTACTGATGATGCCTCACTACTGCAAGACCTGTTTTAGATGGCTAAAGGAAAACAGTAAAACCTGCTGCTAAGACACTCTCTTAGTTAAAAAAACACCGCTATATTTAATCTCATTTTCTCAAGGATTAAACAGCGTACAAAAGTTCAACAAAAGATACACTATAGCTGTCTGGTAACTGTGCTGCCACATCCTGACCTTCAAGACTCCTTCCTACTAGTGCAGTATTGCTCTGGTTGTAGCCAGCTTCTCAAGTAGCCAAGACCAACCTCATTACAGGAAGCATCCAGATCATCTTCCATCATTACAGGAAGGTATTCCCTGCCCTGAAGGCCTGAAAGCACAAGGATTGCAATGAACACAGCGCTCAGGTTTCCCAAGTCTGCTGCCCTGCTTGCCTCAAAGTGTAGGCTGATTTATGTTGGTGATTTCTAGATTCGTACTTTTTCATCATGACTTCTTGGCCTTGTAGGCCACAGCACTACTTTCACTTGCAGAGGTTTTGTTTTCCTGAAGATACATTCCTGCTGTCTGCTATCAGCAGCCTTGAAGCAGCTGCCCCATCACGTACTGTTTTGTTCCAGCCTGGGCTTACCTCTGTGCTCACCAATGCACTGCACTTATCTGAGATATTACTTTCTCATTTAAATGCTGGCTGTTCACACAACAGAGTGCACACTCCCTGCAGTACATACCCTGATGCAACGTCTCCAATAGTGTTTCTGAGCTTGTTTGCTCAGTTTGGTGAGCTACTTATGCTTTCATGATCTGGAGAAGAGTCACAGCAATACAATGACCAACAAAATATAGTGTCCCCAGCACTAAGTCAAGACAGAGGATCTCCAACAGAAGCTTTTAAAGGAAGTGAGGGATTTTGGCAAACTTCACTGTCAAGTCCTATGACGAGAACTGTTTCACACAGTAATCTGACTTAGAGAACAATTAGCCTTTCAAAGAGGCTTTGTTGAAGTGTAAAATCCTCAGAACATTTTTGTAGAGATTGATAGATAGATCTTAGTTATGTCAACTCCAGTACAATTCTCTGTTAGCAGCACTGAGTCTTAAATGCAAATGATACAGAAAATAAGCTGATAAGAAGTGAGTTTTACTGTGCTTCTTGGTCAGGTGCTAGGACTACTGCAGTTGTCAGGTGAGCAATGGTGTGAATAATAATAATAAAAGAAATTAGAATCCCTTAACAGACAATGTCTACCCAGACATTACACAAGCTGAAGAGTACGAAATATTGCTGAGCCATACATACCCTGGAATCTGACCAGCAGATTTACCTGGTTAATGAAGACCTATACAAAGCAACAGATAACCTATACAAAAAGGGCTGTAACCCATCAGACAGCAGAACATAGACAATGTAGGAAAAAAATACAAGAATCAGATTCTACATTCTTTTATTTCTAAGGGCCATCCTGCGAGGTATTGCAGAAAAGACCACCACAGCTAGCTACATACCTTCACATGTCTAAGGAGAATGGCGCTTAGTTCGTCTGGACAGTGTTCTGTGCTTTTTTCATGGTGATAAAAAAAGTGACTACCTCAACTATTATAACTTGCACACCTTATTTTAAGGACAAGGCATGTGTTAAATTGCTCTAAAGCACAACTCTCTGTTCCTTCTTTCAAAGGAGAATATCCATCTCAGATCTAGTCTTGGTGAAGAGGGGAAAGGAAAGCTTCTAATCTGTCTTTGATAATATTTTTTTCCTCTTCTGTTTGTTATTTCAAATGCTCATTTTTCTTTCTGGGTCAAAGCTAAACCGAGTCACAATGAGCAGGAAGGTACAACAAAAATGAAGTGCGAGACATGACAGATGTTACAGTCAGCACAATCATCCAGTGAAACTAACCCCATATGTTTTTATACACTTAGATATTTTGAGGGTGTTGTTTGTACAAAGTTATGCTATTATTCAATCCCACTGTGAACAACCCTATCAGCATTAGATAGGATACTTCACATGTTAAAACTTTTTAATTAAAAGCTACTTTAACTTTTCTTGATGCTCAGATCCTGCAAAAGAAATCTGACCTTGATCTTCTGTTTACAGAGCAAATCCACTGCATTAAATATACAACAAAGAACAGCACAGATCCCATATAAGTCACTGGCCTGAACTAATCAAGGATTTAGTCTTTGGGATTTCTGAAAGGAGAATTGTGGTACTTGCACATACCTATTAAAAGGATAATGATGCTGAAGAAATTAAACGACCTACACATGATGCCTCTAGCTGTTGTATAGTTTTTGTGCAGCATGCTTTAAAAGGCCATTAACTGCATCCACTTATTTCCAGATACAGGGAAATACCTTTCTTTGAGACTATGCCAATCTAAGCTGCATAATTACTCACAGACCATAATGGCTTAAAATTTTGAAGAACTCCAAGATGAGAGCAGTGAACTCATGTTCGGGCTGGAACTATGGCCCTGGTTGTTTCAAGTCCAAGGACAACCTACAGCCTGACTTAGTTCTTACATAATGTGAAACATTTCTAAGAGTCTCCCTCTTAATCATTTAGCACGAAGCGCTTCTTATCCCACATTTATGGGGCATAACTTGGCAGCACAAGAGAATAATGCCAATTGACAGTGCTTAATGAGGGCAGGGCTCCAGCTTTTCATCAAGAAGCAGCTTTTAAATAACAAGCCCTCTACAGCTGCAACTGGCAAACTGACCCTGAAATGTATCTCCTCACCCCTCCTGCTATAGCAGGATATATATGACTATATATATATATGACTATATATATATATATAGTCAGCTTGTAATGTTACAGAGAGAATAAAAAAATAAAACAACTATTTAGGGATTCTCTGTGGCAGTCAAAGTTTGTGAAGATTTCGATGACCCATTTCCCTTACCTAATGAATTCAGGCAGAATGGCAAACTTCCTAACTGACAAATACAAAGACAGTCAACATGAAATTGAAAGAGAGATCCTGCTTGAAACACAGTGACTCTTAAATCAGTTCAAGAAACTAAGTCTTACAGCTTGAAGAACAGCAGAAGAGCATTGTAAAGTTTCCATCTGTGGAGATACTCAAAAGCCATCCAGATGCAGACTTGGACAACTTGCTCTAGCTGACCTTGCTTGTGCACAACTGAAGCTAGAGTGTAGATCCCCAGCACTAGGTTGCAATTAGTGAAATTGTGCTTATTTACATTGCTTGCAGCCTGTAAGCACAGATATACATCTGTGCACCTTAACAGACCATTGATATCCCATGTCACTGTGCTTACACTGTCTGAGAGCTGATTCCATCGTTTGCCAACAAATTGGAAAACCCTGAACAAGGGAAGCACTGAATAAACCCCAGGATCTATTACTGCAGATTTTCCATTCTCCTCCTAAAGCAAACACTGGGGAAAAACAGTGGAACTCATATCTCATAGTGGTGGATGTGCCACATATTTTATGTGACTACATGAAAAAGCTAGGCCAGAAGTAAATTTTCAGAACAGGATGCCCAAGGAAAATCAATATCTCAGTAGCAGCTAGTATACAGAAAGATTTCTCAAGATTACCCTGTTGTTCAGATAAAAGTACATGCCTTTTAACTATATGTACTTAAAGATGCACTTTTGAACAACACAAGACTTCAAAGTTTTCACTGTACTGTAAAAATTTGCAGGAGATGCAAATGCAGGAGCAAAAGCTACTAGAAATAAATGTAATAACAACAAACAGATTTTTAAGGCATACTTTTTCCTATGACAATTAGAGTAAAAATGACAGTTTAAAAAAATAAAGCAAAAAACTCCCCCCTCCCCTCCCGCGCACTCCAGACCGACTCCGTTCCCTTCCTCCCCCCCCCGCCCCGCTACAGCAGGAATCTCCTTTTCCAACTGGATTATCGCAACGAGCAGCTTTTTTTTTTTTTTCCTTTCTCTTCTTTCTTTGAAGGGGTAATAAATAAAAACAAACCACCAGACACACACACACACACACACACAGAGTCCCCCCCCGCGGCCCCGCTCCCAGCCATTGTGCCTCCCCGCTTTCCCCACGCACACGCCGCACGCCGCAGCCCCCCGGGCTCGGGCGCGCCCCCGCGGGGTCCCCGCCCGCACAAAGCTCCGCCGCAGGCCGGACGTGCCCGTTTGCCCCGGGCCTCTCCTTCCACCCACCGCCCCCTCCCTCCCTCCCACCCCAGCCGCCGTATTCCGGGAAAGCCTCGCCGCCTCCCGCACCTCCGGGAGCAGC
>WTSP01022546.1:45909-57682 GCA_025331215.1 Actenoides lindsayi
AAACCAAACAAAAAACCCAAACAACAAACAACCAAAACAAACTTTGTACCACAAAAAAAACCCCAACCTTCTGAGACAGAAACAGAAGCCACATGCTCCTGGACTCCATCTTTTGTTTCTGGAGGTGGGTCAACTGGACATTGCTTTAGTTCTGTTTCAACTTAGCTGATATTTTTAGTCTATCCTCACCTTTTGCCTAGTATTTGCTAAAAAGAACATGCAGATGCAGTGATAGCTTATTATTTAAATCTCCCGAAGCCCCTCAAACCCTGATAGAAGGGAATGTAATACAGTGACCTCTGTTCCATACAGTCATTTTCAGTTTACTACAAACCATCTTTTATGGTTTATATATAACTACACTAATAATATATAGCAAACAAATAAAAAAATTCTTTATACATTCTGCTTCTAATAGTTTTCCACTTGACTCAAGAAGCAGTCCTTTAATAACACCTGATTATGCACAGGAAGACTTCTCCAAAACACAGACAAAGCAAGGGCCCAAACCCATTATTACAGCTGAGTATAGTTTGTATTAGTGTGGGTAGTCCCATTACACAACTGGTGAGGTTTGGCACAACTAAGCCTTCCAAAACAAAGGCAGACAATGAATCAAACTAGAAAAGGTCCTCTCCTTCTCTCTAGCAGGCTTAAAACTTTAACAGCAAGACCCAAATCATTGTCTTCAAAGTGCACCTCGTGCAGTCACGCAGCATACAGCCCATGCTCAGTCCCTGGCACCCTGCAGAAGAGCTCAGCATAACCTTTTCCTCAGCCATTGCTCAAAAAAGAAGAGGAATGCAAACACACTCACCTGAATATCTGTGGGCTACATAGATACCAGCACGGGCCGGATCCCCTTTATACAGCAGGCCTTCCAGGGCTCCCCGTTCCTAATGTTCAAGTAACGAACTGTTTATGCTCCTGTACTGATAAAAATCATCTCAGGGGGGCCCAAAGCTGCCCTCATCGCTCGTAAATTATATAGCTTTACTCTGCTTGGCACAGGTTTGAACCCTGGTATAATTTAGGTTAAAAGACAAGGCAAAGTTTCTGCCTTTTCGGAGCCCTTCGGCAGTTTTGCTGCTGAACCACAGGGCCTGGTCAGGCCTCTACAGGTGTTCTTAATTAGGAGAGACTCCAGGTAAGGTACTGGCCTTAAAGAGATATGTCTTTTAAGCGCAAGCCTTCAAAACCCAGCCATCTCCTGCTGTCATCTTCGCTGAGCTGTGCTTCCAAAGAGCACAGATAAAACAGCGTTTAATCACCACGGCTGCTTCCCTTTGCAAGCAGAAGATCGTGAAATAGCTCTCCTGCAGCAGAAAAAGCATTGCCTTGCCTCGTCCTAATACGAGTGCCTGGTTGGTTCGCCTTCCTCCCTTTGAGTTGCTTTAACATTTAGATTTAAAAAGTGCTTCTGTCCTTAGAGGCGAGAGTAGTGTACTCACGCGTCTCGCAGAATTGATTGGGAACAAATCAGCTGGCCTCGTTCACATTTTCGAGAGAAGACTGAATGACTTTAAAAGTAAAGACTACAGAGAGACAGTGTGAAGCCACACACAGAGAAATAAATATACAGCCATGGCCTGGGAGATCCCCTCTACTCTGCCCTGGTGAGACCTCGCCTGGAATATTGTGTTCAGTTCCGGGCCCCTCAGTTCCAGAAGGACAGGGAACTGCTTGAAAGAGTCCAGCACAGAGCCACAAAGATGATTAAGGGAGTGGAGCTTCTCCCTTACGATGAAAGTCCGAGGGAGCTGGGTCTCTTTAGCTTGGAGGAGACTGAGGGCTGACCTCATTAACGTTCATAAATACATAAAGGGCAAGTGTCAGGAGGATGGAGCCAGGCTCTTCTCTGTTATGTCCAATGATAGGACAAGGGGCAATGGGTGGAGCATAAGAGGTTCCACAGAAACATAAGGAAAAACTTCTTCACAGTGAGTGTGACAGAGCACTGGAACAGGCTGCCCAGAGAGAGACATTTTAAAACTGCCTGGACACATTCCTATGTGACCTGTTCTAGGTGGTCCTGCTGTGGCAGCTAGGTGGGACTAGATGATCTTTCAATGTCCCTTCCAGCCCTCAACATTCTGTGAAGATCATTAATGGCATATAGCCTGGAAGGATGTATGGAAATGACATTCTTCATTCTGAAAGAGTCAGAGGAAAAAGAGACACAAGCAATTAAGCCACACAGTGCCGTGAAATACATTCGACTCTTTCTTAATGCTGCATAAAATGAGACAGGCTTAAACATTGTCGCTGACCGAAGGGTTCTTCTGGGCAAGTGCCCTGTCTTTCCATGCACTAAACTTCTTGTGCAGCCTAGCAAAGACTTTACCACATGAAGCAACTAGCAGGACTGAGACTGTAGAGATTTGTCTTGTCAAAGGTTATAAAATGCTGTCAGTGGAGCGTTTTCCTGTGTCCTGAGTAGTGAACAGCAGAGCTGTTTTGTGGCTGTGCTGATTGGGCCTTCACTTTTGTTTGTCAAAGGAGTGAGGATTATTTATAGACTGTGGAAGTTCCCTACCAGGTTCTCTGCAGCCAGACTGTGCTCCTAGAGGTTCCTGCCTTCAACCACTTTTGAAGCTGTTGCATTGTTTTAGGACTCTTTAGATTACTAACTCCAAAATATAAACTTCAGAAAGATTTCAGGACTGGAGGGGCCAGGGCAGGATTCCACCTGTGCAAAAGCAGTGTAAGGTTGATATAAATGGCTCTAGGCCTATGCTACTGTATTTGGGGTGCCATATTCATACCTAGAGCATCCCTGAAAGTTGAGGGTTAAAATAAAGCTGCCTTTGTCTTCCCTATTTATTGGTCTGTGCCATCTAAATTAGAGTTTTGGGAGGCACGGAGAAAAGGGAATATTCATGCTGCTTCATGTGAACCTGATTTAGATGCTATTCTGAACCATGTCCTATACTAGCACCCACCTCCTGCCAGTGTTTAGAGACAGCCCAAGAACACTAGCCTCTGTATTTGGGCTTCTCATCTAGCTGTCTAAAGTATGTGAATAAGTTTAGAGAATCAACAATTGAGCTGCGAGGAAATTTGGACCACAGTTACGCAATTTCTGTAGCATAGATCAGCAGACCTAAACATGAAGTGCAATCAAAGTGAAATTCATCCCAGAATCTCTGGTTAGATCTTGATCTGACTGATCTCATGCTAATATAAGTTAATTTTCAGATAAATTTAAGAAGGGTGGTTTTAATGTCTTACTCCACGTTGCTGCAACAGCAGCCTGAACTGAAGCTGCCCGAAGCTCTCATCTGCCCAGCAGCACATGCTGTCAAGTTCTTCTCTGGAAAGGAGTGCTTTATTTTCCTGATACTGGCCAGCAGATGCTGTAAGAGGTAATATATGGACTATATGATAGGCAGCATGTCCATCAAACTTTTAGGAGTAGGTACTCAAGCTTGCTGTAATAGGAGACTATTGTAGTCTCAAACCCTGTGTGGTGATGCAATCTGAACAGAGAATGAGCAAGGCCTGTCTGGAGGGAGGAAGTGTTAATGGCTCTCAATGTCTCTGTTCTCTCCCTTTGGCTCCTTGCAGATAAGTTAACAATGGGAGGAGATAAGTTCTGCATAGGTGGGACAGTGTCTTTTCCCTGAGTTAATTTGTTCCGCTAACCATGGTGACTACACCAAGGGGGGTCAATAGTGGGCATCACACTAGAAGGGGCTCATGCAAATTAGCACCACCTCTTTACACTTCCTGTGGAAATTGTGGGTGCCACCCATATTGTGAGTGTATAAAGGGGCAGAAAAATAATGATCTGTGTGCACCCACCACCAAAGAACTGGAGGTCTGGACTGATCCTGTGAGATATCGCTGGGTCCAAGGGCGATTCCTCTCTCTCTCCATCACCCTGTCTTTTCCTCTTTCTACTCACTTTTCCTTTCTTCTCCTTGATACTTAGTTGTGCCTTAAAGTAATTGATTAAGAAAATAACATTTATGCCAAAGCAGGTGCCGTTTACTGATTGTTGTTAGGGAGAACCAATAAATTGTTTTATACTGTTGCTCTAAGTCATTGTGACTCTACCTCCTCTGCAGCCCTGCCGTGCAGGGACAGCCTCGATCAGGGGAGCAGAACCATTCACCTCCCTCATTGTCCACGGAGTGGGAAGCGACAGATGCATTTGACCATGAGTATACAATCAAAATGTGGATTCAAGGGCGATTTGGTTCTGAGGATGAACTGGTGCATATCCCAGTTGGTGTCCCATACATGTCAGTACTATAACATGAGAATATTTTCATTCAGTAGGTGTTGTTTCTGAGGGCTTCTAAAGAGCTGCTGAACCTTCTTCACCATCTTTTATTCCGAAAGCCTTCAGTGTTCCAAGCCTCCAGTTTATACCCAGTAGTGTATAAATATTGGGTTTGTAAGTTTGTAAGGAAGAAGTGTAGGGAAAAGATTGTTGGAGACACTGTTTTCAAACTTCACATTTGTGCCCTTTTCTCCTAACTTGATATAGGAGATAACTAATCAAACTCTGCATTCAGTCACATTCTTGTGAGTGAAACTTTTCTAGCTTTATACAGATGTAACTGAGAACAGAAATGAGTTCAAGGCATTGCCATGCAAATTTAAATTATATTTGCTCATATTAGTTCGCTTGCTTCAACTTGCCTGTTGGTACCTCATTCAGAGGAGAACAGATAAGATACTGACGTGATTTAACCCTGGCTGGCAATTAAGGCCCCCATGGAGTTGTTCACTCACTCCCCCTCAGTGGGGTGGGGGAGAGAATCGGAAAAGTGAGAAAACTTGTGGGTTGAGATAAAGACAGTTTAACAGGTAAAAACTCCAGTACAAAAGCTGTGTGCCCAAGCAAAGCAAAACAAGGAATTAATTCAGCGCTTCCCATCGGCAGGCAGATGTTCAGCCATCCCCAGGAAAGCCAGGCTCCATCATGCAGAATGGTGACTTGGGAAGAAAACACCCTCACTCCAAATGTCCCCCCTTCCTTCTTCTTCCCCTAGCTTGGTATGCTGAGCATGACATCATAAGGTATGGAATACCCCTTGGTCGGCTGTGGTCAGTTGTCCCAGCTGTGTCCCCTCCCAGCTTCTTCTGTACCCCCAGCCTACTCACTGTCAGGGTGGTGTGAGAGGCAGAAAAAGCCTTGACACTGTGTGAACACTGCCCAGCAATAACAAAACCATCCCTGTATTATCAACACTGTTTTCAGCACCAATCCAAACCCCAGCCCCATGCCAGCTACAATGAAGAAAATGAACTCTATCCCAGATCAAACCAGCACAGGTACCTACTACAGCCTTCGTGGATGTTTGGAGGTGGAGGAGATCTGGGGAGAGTCAGGAGAGGAGATGGCTAAATAGTTATTACAGTGTTCCAGTCCACCTTCAGGGCTACTATGAGCCGTGCACAACTCTGAAAAGATGTTAGGATTACTTTGCACATCTATTCATCATCAGCTTTTTGTGGCAGTTTTATAACTCTGATCTGTCCCATCCCAAGAATGAAGAGATCATTTTTCCATCTTACACAGAGTATATCACAGGTTAGGCTAAACTTCTAGAAGAAGTGATTGCATTCATTACTGAATTCTGACAATTGAGAGAATGAAAAAAGGCAGTGTTGAGTCCAGGAGTTATAAAATGCAAAAATCACTGTTTCTTACCTTACTTGGCCTTAAGCTAATCTCTTTTCTGAAAAGTCAGATTTTACTGCAAAAGTACTATGAATGCCATTCTGGGAAATCCTGATTTACTCTCTGTATTATATGATTATAACAACACTGTCCTTTACTTTTTACAAGAAATCTTATTTTTTAAAGAGTTATCCTATGGATATAAACAATAAATAAATTTAGAATCAACCCGAATGAGCAGTACACAAGTGTCTCACCAGGGAGAAAGAATGCCTGAATTAAGCACAGAGGAAACTAGTGAACAGAACCTTTCTCCACTGAATTCAGAGGTGCTCTGAAAGGACTTGCTGACTTAGTGTTGATCAGCATCACCAGCTGAATGTAAGGACCTACATTTGGTAATGGAACTGCTTCCCATTATCTCTATCTTTTTTTAGTTTTGGATACCTAGAAAGTCCTCAGCATCACCTCAGCAACTAGTGTCAAATTGCCATTAATTTCCAAAATGTTCTAATATGCAATTATGGAAAATAATATTCTTGGCTGAAAGCAACTGATATCATTAACAAAAAGATCTGGAAAAGCAACAGCAGTAATGATATGAAAAGTAAATAAATAAGCACAGGAGATAATATAAAGATGCTGAGTTGGGCAGGAAATTATTTCTAATATGAACTAAGTCTCTTTTTCATAATATTTGTTCCACCAAAATGGATGCATTTACATTGCTGCTTTGGTGCCATTATTCATGGGTGATTCCAGCATATTAGTTTAAAAGCAGAGTTCATTTAAATCTGGCTAGCTCAGTAATTTGCTAATGAAGAAGGTGTACCCTCAACCATTTCCTTTAAAACAAATAAATGCTCGTTTACAAAACAAACTGGCTTTCTTTTTGTAATCTCATAGAGGCATATAAAAAAAAAAAAAAAAGCTGATCCTGTGCAGGCTCAAGTGACAAGTTAGATGCCATGAAAGTTTAACTAAAGACAAGACAGTTTCTTATGCACTGTAAAATCTGTGGCTGCCATGAAACAAGACCCTGCTTAATATCCACGCACTGTAATTCTCAGCAATAAAAGTTACAGAAGCAAAGTAATTATTATTTAACTAGTTCATTGTGTTATTAGAAATAATTTAGTTTTCTTTCTCACACTGATAAATTCTTGATACAGAAAAATTACTTTAGTACCAATTGTTTATAGATAGTTTTGATTAGAGTCTTTGTATTTTCAATGAGTGTTTCTATTATGAATTGCTGTACAATGAATTTAATCCTATAGTGGGAATGTCACATGCATAAACAATTATTGAATTCACTACAAAATAGATGAGGAAGCTGGCTGGGAATGTAATAGTTCAGCTTTGTAAAATGATTGCCTTGCTCTTCTTGCCTTCTGAAATACAGGAATGGCTGTTAGATTTTTGTTAAAAACTAAATATCTTTAGGATTTTTTGCAATACAACCCACAGTTAAAGAATTCTTTAAATCTGCTAGCTTATAATATTGTAGAATGCAATTTCATTCATTCTCAAAGGGCCCAATTCAAAGCTTTGAAACTAATGCAAATCAGTTTCTTCATTATTTCTTAATAAATCACAGCGTGATCAGTGACTTCAGTGAGACACTTCTGTGTCTACTGCATCCTCTGTAGAGACTGCACTGGAATCCATTTCAAGGTACAATCTGGGGCATGGCATGATAAGTTAATGCAGAGGACAAAACCATAGAAATGAACCTTAGCTGATGTATGAAAAAGGTGGGAGTGGATTTAGAAGTGTTGTAGTTTTGTAAGAGAACTTCCATTTAACATCAGAGGTGCTGAAGTACTTACTGACTAACTTGAACGCTGGATCTAACATGACTGCCTCTCGGAAGTAGAGATGGGAAGTGAGAGACAGGCATTCCAAAGCTGTTCTACCAGATTTCTCACTGATGAAATGGTATGTGTATCTCTGAAAGAGTATGCTTATGCTGTATTTATAATTGTAACAAGGGATATTTTAGTTTTACAAAAAAAGAAGAAAAATGTTCTTTATTTTTGGGCTTTGTCCAGTAATGGAGAAGATCTCTCTTCTGTTTTTAGCGGTGACAGGTACTTCAAAGGTATGCTAGCAAACCAGCAAATTATTCATTACCTGTATCAACATCCTGTCTGTAAAATAGGTTTACAAATGCAGGCACAGCAGCAAAAAAAAGACATTATCAGTATCTATTTTCTGATAATGATGATGATGGGAAGACACTGGAAGAGAAATTAATTGTGATAAGTGAAAACTGAAAGAAAGTAAATAGCTGGGGACAGTAAAGTGGAAAAGGGCAAGCAATTGGAGAAAGGGATATAAAGCAAGAGACATATGAAGCAAAAAGGAACAAGAAGCAGATGGGAAACAACCTGGCAAAGCAAGTAATTTGATACAGTTACTAATTTACACTAAAAATATGAAGTATCATTACATGCACAACTATAAAAAGAATACTCTCACAAAACTTGTTTTGGCCAGATGCCTGTGTTATTGAGTCCCATAAACCTCAGTTCAGTTACATCTCCATTTTAAGGTCAGAAAAGCTCACCTAATCTGATGTCTATTCCATATGTAGTGCATTACACGCAGCTTTCATTATATTGAGGACAGTAACCCTACAGAAGGAAATACCTGGCATTTTTAAAAAATCTATTTTAAAAAAACCCTACATTTTCCCCATATTCTCCACACCCTTTTGGAATATCCAAATCTTCAATTTATTGAAGGCACTAAGTATAGGCTCTTTTATGTGGGCAGAGATCAGTCAATGTGTTCTTAGAAGAGCTGCCAAGAACTAAAGTGTCTATGAGAATGACTTGCTACAGTTTTAATTTTAAGCTCAAAACCTTTGTAGATGCTATTTTCCTTATTTAACACAAGCATTCTGTGATAACCTGTGAATTCAATTACGATGCATTACTCAGAGGTTTTCAGTTTTCATAATTTCTTTATAACCAGCAAAAACGCTCCCTTATGAATGTGAAATACCTTCTAATGTATGAATTCATTTGAAGAGATGCCATCATCCCACTTACTACCCATGTGTTAAATTAGTACTTTTCAATTCATAGACTTCACCAATGAGCCTGAAGGACTTTTTTCCTTCCCTGCACAGAACAGGACTTCCTACTTTCCTTTCTTTCCTAAATAGAAAAATGAAGTCTCTGCCAGTGTTTAGGCTCTAGGCAGTTTTTGGCTTCAAGTTTTTTTCTCACAGTTCTTTCCTCCCCCTGCTGAAGACACAGTGATTACAGCTGTGATCTGCTGACATGTTGGTGCCTGTGCGTGTAGGAACCTCTCCTTGTCAGTGAGGCTCAGCACTAAGTACAGGAGAGTTGATTACAGTAGGAGTGGAGATTGAATGCAGTACCATAGGGCTGTGTTTCTTCTCCTGCATAACCATTTGCTACAAAGGCTGTCCATGGAATTTATTATTATTTGATTCCCAGACTTCTTAAAGTCCAAAGAAGAGGAGTCACCAATGAGCCTTCTTCCCTTGAATTTGCTTCCTGTTCAGTAAATGTCACTTTTACTCCTGTTGCTACTTCAGCAGCAGGAGCTGGAGTAGCTTTTTTTCTTATAGTTGCTTGGAAAAATCTTACAAAATTTCCCCCACAGAATTAATTTATTTTGGTTAAAATTATACAAGCCAATTAATTACTTGTCTCTAGACACTCAAGTTTTGACATGTTTGCATTTATGCCTGTGGCTCTGATACTCTAATTTATCACGGTACAGGGCAGTTGGAGTTAAGAGTATGTTTTATTAACTGAATCCTGTTCCCATTTGGTGGATCATAATAAAAGGGAGTAATCATTGTACACATCTAGAAGTACAAATATATAACTCTTTTGGTTGTGTTCCATTGAGGATGCTGAAGAACATTCTGAACTAGAAAGATCAAATAGGAGGCTACAAATCATGCCAATTGACTAGATTTTAATTAATAAAATCTTACAAGGTAAGAGGAGATCCAAGTGCTTCACTGACTTCCAGGGGGCATGCATTAAGTGTTTAACAGATATTCCATTCAGAGCATTTTCCTGTGTAAAAATGACTCTCTTGTTTGGGAAATTTTCAGCTATTAGGTGAATCTGTATAATCTGCACTTTCTAGTGCCTGAAACCTGTGTTGGGACTTGCATTCATTCTCATATCCAAAATGATGTAATGAGAAAACAGCTTAGTCCATTAAGGAACTAACATGGAAGGTCTTGGAACACATATTTTTGTAATTAACAAATTTGCTGACAAAAGCTATTTGTGCCTGGATGGCAAGGTTTTTATATTTTATACACAGCTGAGACTGCATATAAGTGCCTCTAGAGCTGAAACACTTTTGATACCGAGCAACTTTTCTGTCCTTCGGAAAGTGCCTAAAGGACATGATTGAAAAGAAATTGCCTGGGTGTGGATCCCAACCTTCAAGGTTAAATCTCAACTACAAGGATAATTTGTACTATCTGCTATGAGACCGTGCTGTATGCTATTGCTTCTACTGAAGGTTAATATGATGGAGAACAATGCTGCTGCTGAAGTTGAGCTATCCCTTAAGTGTCTACTGTATCCATTAGGCTCTGGAAATTGCAGATCACTGACTACATGAATTACTCTGGAAGAGTTTATCATGTGTGTGGAGTTTTTGCTATCAAAAAGCTCTGGTGATTCTACATTTGAAAGTAATTTTCCATATGGCTTACGGGGAATTTAGGCACATAAACAGATACTCAGCAGTGATATTTAATGCAGTTTATTGAACAGGTTTACAGATTAGGGACATAATTTTCAGAGCTTTGTCAGTTTCTGTCTGAACACACTGATTATGTGCCTGGGAATTTTACTTTTCCCCTTGTATTTTGATTTCCTTTGTTCTCCATTTTGATGCTAAAAGGTAAATAGAAGGGTAGGATTGGGCTGATGCAGTGGAAGCATATTTCAGTATAGTTTATAGACAGAACCTCTGCAAGAAATAATGTTTATGTGATAAGCTTGTCTTACTGCAGATGTTTTAAGTTCAACTTGTTGCTACACAGTCTACACAAACACATGAGCAGATACTATAATATGTTGCATAAAAAAATTATATGGAATAAGTGGTGATGTGAAATTACGAAAAGCAATTTAAGTGCAGACACAGCCATATCTGGTTATTTGCACTTAAGTCCGTATTTGCAGGATAGCCACTGAACACAAGGGCTTGCTCCATAACCAGGTCCACTGGGTGCCCTAAGAGTAGATAAATATAAATAGCAACATACGGAGTATAGATTCATTGGTACACTACTCCACAGTTTTGCAACATCTTCTTTTGAAAGGATGAAAACAACTAAACCCAGCAAGTATATGACAGTGTGCAAATTTGTCACTGCCAAGGAATAAACGGGCATAGTTTAATCTGTTCTATGCCTCCTCCAAAAGGAGAGGGAGATTTGCAGCCATGTACATACTACCTGTTGAAAGCCCTCAAGGAAGCACAGGCTGTCAGCACAGAGCATGGTAAGGAGTGTTTTTGTCCTGCAGCAAGAGGGAGACCTTAAAACTACTATAACCACTGTTCTCACCACACTTTATCCAAGTAATATATTTCTGCAGGGGGAGAAATACCTTCCTGTACTGCAAGGACTTTGTGGACCACAGCTGTGCTTTAAAGTTGTGTTGTATCAATGTACCTATCCACCATACAGAACAGCTCCAGCTGCCCATGGGCTCTCCAGTTTATTAATGTGCCTCTCAAAAGGTTGCTGAATGGGTGCTATCACAACCCCTCTTCTTCCACAGTCCTGATAGAAAAGAATAGGACTACAGTATCTGTGAAATCTGAGTCTGTGCTCCGCAGGGTGCTGGAGCAACCTGGCAGGACAGGATGAATCTGATGCACTTGATGCCTCCTGACTTCAGTGCTCAGTGAGGAAAGCTATCCAACTGACAAGGCACAGTGGTACCGAGGGTGATGTGACTGCTGGGGAGCTGCCTGCCATGTCACATCTAGGGGGTTTGTCTTGGTTTTGGCATCCAGAATTTCGCCTTCAATAATTACTCGGCTCTAGTTTGGAAAATTTTTGTCTCCCCTATAAGCAGATTTCCTGTTTCCTTTTCCCAAGCCTGCTTTTCCCTG